>JANBPO010009603.1:19144158-19195336 GCA_024336825.1 Amorphophallus titanum | reverse complement strand
TGGAAGGAGCCTTTTACTCATGAATACCCAAGGGAGGTTAGCATTGAAAAATCGTCAAGCAAAAGCCTAGGGGCAATTGCCCCACTTAAGCTGCATTATCATAAGAGGGCTAAATCATCTGTCAGTTGGGATCGCTATTTGAGAAAACATGATAGGTCAAGAGGTTCAAAGGCCAAGACAAAGATCCAACAAGTGCATCATGAAGAAATATCTACCAAGAAATGGAGAAGGCATAAGTTCAAGGGTCGTAGGTTATGCACTAGCGGGTCCACCACTACTCCTTCCTCTTCTTCTTCATCATCATTCTTCCTGCTTAGCTCTTACCCCTGCGTAGGGGGTCTGCCAGTCGCTCGAGGGTGCCGGGTCAATGGCCACGAGCTTGGATTCAATGCTTGGTCATTCTAGCTCCTCGAGGAGGACCGACCGAGTACCTTCAGGGCCGAGAGAGGAGGCCAGACGAGAGAGGGCATCCTCTTCTTCCCCTTCCCCTTTTTCTTCTTCTTTCTCCGTTCTCTCTTCCTCTTCTTCTTCTTTCTCTTCACCCCTCCATCATCTTCTTTTCCATTCGGGGGGGCGGCGGAGCCCTAGGCTCCTCCCCTTCCCTCTCTTCCTCTTCTTCTTCTTCTTCATCTCTTCTTCTCCTTTCCTTATTCTTCCTCTTCTCTTCCCCTCCTTCTCCGACGTCGTGGGAGATGACGGGGCCGCCAGTGGTAGAGCGGAGCAAGATGCATCGGGTTGCAAGGGCACGAGTGTGCTAGGATAGAGTGGCATCGAGTGTGCCGGGGAGTGAGGGCACAGGAGTGTGCCGTACAAGGGGCACGGGTAGCGTGCCAGGATAAGTGAGAGCATGACTGTGCCGTTGGAAGGGGGCACGAGTGTGCCAGAGAGGGAAGCACTCAGGTGAAATCGCCAGGGGGCGTGAGGGGGAAGGACCACCGCAAGTGTGCCGGGCTAACGCGACTGGGGTGTACCGGGGAAGGCCACCTTGAGTTTGCTGGGCAAATGCGACTGGGCTGTACCGGGGAGGGCCACCTCAAGTGTGCCGGGTAAATGCGACTGGGGAGTGTGTCGGGTAGAGGCCCTAGGGTGGTGTGCCGGTGAAGGGCACTTGGGACTGTGTCGGTGAAGGCCGTAGAGGGTGTACCGGGAAAGGGTGCCCAGGGCTGTGCCGGTGAAGGCCGCAGGGGGCGTGCTGGGGAAGCCCTATCTGTTGTGCTGTCGAAGGGGGAAACAAGCACTCCTTCAGTCGAGGACTTCCGGTGTTTGCCCCTCAGGGCCCATCGTCTCTTTATTGGGGCCATCACTCCTTGTGAAGGCGCACTTGTGTTTTCCCTTACGTCTCTGGCCTAGGGAAAACTCTGTCGAAATTTCGCCAGAAATTATCAGGATCTTAATTGTTTCAATTGTAGCATCGCCCCTTCATAATTTTCTCCTCTTTTTCTTTGCTCGTTTTGACTTTGAATTTATTGTACTTTACAGATAGATGGCTACTCGCAGTGGTTCCTCTGCTCCTGCTACTATTGGTGCCACGTCTGCTCCTTTGCCTATGGGACCGACTGTCACGTGGCTGAACGTTGGAGATTTAGACGGGGAGCATGCGGAGATTGCTGCACTGGCTGAGTCGTCAAGTTCTGATACCGAGACCATGGACTTCGGGAGGCTCGTCCGGGCTGAAGGTGGGCTCTCCTTTGACCGGGCCATAGGGGACTACAGGAAGGACTATCTGAAGGATAAGCACCTCATCCGCTTCCTAAAGCATCTGTGGTGTCTGGAGAAGAGGGAACTCCAAGCTGTGAGGGAAGCCGAGAGGGCCATCTTGCACTCCTGAGATAGCTTATTATACAGCGTCCCTCGAAGCATCCCAATGTACCTGGTGGGATGGTCTAGGGAATGGAAGCCCGTGCTGGGGATCGAGGCAGTGCTGTCGACAGAGGACAGATTAGTGCGAGCAACCCAGTTTACGCCAGCCCGATGGGACACGGCTATCAAATGGGTCCAGGGTGAACAACCCCGCTTCGGTTTATTCTTGGCCCCGCTGAAGTGGGGGTACAGAGAAGAGCCCTTTCTGCTGGATTGTTTGATCGTCTATTTCAAGCATAAGTTAGCTTTGGGTTGGTTTGCCGAGCTGAAGCTCCAGGACGCGCACACCTTCAGGGAGGGAGCAGTGGAGTTTACAGAGTATGTGCTGTTCAATTATGCTCCACTACTGATCCAGGCTGGTGTCTACCACAGTGTCTACGCTTCTCGGTATAGCTACCCCATCTCAAAGGGGCTCTATTGCGGGATGATTGAAGTCTTCAATGCAGAGACAAATATCTTTTACACAGTGAAAGGTGAGACCTCACTGGATCTGTGGAGCCTCAGTCAACTGAGTGGCTTACCCATTGACGGGGAGTCCTATGAAGAAGTATGTCTCCCCGACCTCATCAAGGATGAAACCAGCGGGGATGGCTTTTATTCTCTTAGTTATTCGTACCGGTACCTCATGAAGGCGTACCGGGAGTTATATCAACTGGCACACGGCGGGAAGCAACCTCCCCATGGAGACAGGAAGAGGGTCCGCATGACCCTGGGGTTGCAGTATTTCTATGACAGGCTGAAGCAGTATGAAGACTTCTCGCATATTGGTACCGTCGTTGCCCGCAAGAAGCACAGCAAGCCCAAGACCAACGTGAAGATCCCTTCCAGGGGGCATCAGAGTGGCCCTAACCCGATAGGGGTTGACCCGCTGACGCACTACGTGGCCTACTTGACGTACTGGCTGTGCTCATTCGCCATGCCATATGGGGACGAGACAGTCATCCGGCCCGATGCGATCTACCCAGCCTGCCAGATGGCCTGAGAAATTAAATTATCTTTGTGCCCAGCGGCCCTCTATTTGATATATAAGACACTCGAAGATGTCAGTGTTCACCAGTTCCCGAGACAAGCTTGGTATGTCTGCCCAATGCACTTCTTCAATGCGTGGGTTTGCTCGCTATTCCCAGAGTACGCTCCACGCACCCTCCAGGGCTGGGGGTTAGTGCTGCGGATGCTGGAATTTACAGGCACAGAGCCAGGAGCAAAGTCCCTGCAGCTGTACAACATCCGAGGTCGGTTGACAATGGTTCCCTAGGACGCGATGGGCACTATTCACTTTTGGACATTGGCTGCCCATTTGAGTCCCTTGGTGAACAACAAAAGGGAGTGCAAAGATGACCAGGTGGAAAAGTACATCCATCCGATCAGCCAGCAGAACGTCATTGTGTGCCGCTGAAGGCTGATAAGCGTGCCGTTGTGGGGGGGTGAACATGAGAAAGCCCGTTGCCAACACTAGGTGTGGGCAAATTGATTTTATTCCTGGCCCATGTATTGTGGTCTATAAGTGGGTTATTTTCTCTTAGATGTCATGCGATGGTTCTCCTAGCTCGATCGGCGCGGGCCAGAGGTGGCCTCTTCTCCGGGGGGAGCTCGCTTTTGCGCCGTCTTGCTAGGAAAAACGGGGGAGACGCGGATTTCCGTCGCGCCTTCTTCGATGGCCGCTTCAAAATCGTGAGACATTCCCATCGACAGCACCGGCAACTTGTGTCCGACGTGCGTTTCGAGCTGATCGCGCAGCTCGCGCAGCCGACGAAAATACGGCCGCACCGAACCGGCGTCCTCCAGAAACGGCGGAACGCACATGAGTCCACTTAGATGTAGCGACGCACACTTCGTTACTGCTTCCGCGAGCGCGGGCAGCTCACCCGGCTCAACGCCGCTTTTCGCGTCTTCGTCTCCGATGTAAACTTCCAGCAGCACACGCAATGGCTGCTGGGCGGCCGCGGTTCCTTAATGTACCATCAGCATTCAACCAAAAGTGGGGGCATCCAGCACATTGGACTCCGGCCCACTGTGATGCGTAAAAGTAAATGATGTCATGCTTTCATTTTAGCATCCAAATTAAATGTAAGAATGCCAAATAGTGTGAACCTGAAGCATCCGTAGCTCAGCTTTGGCAATCTCCCGATTATTTATGAAGATTCCAGTGTTCCCATTGCTAGCTTCTTGCAAGAGGTTGCCCCCAACATTCAAATGCGGACTTATGATCTTGTGCGGTTTATGCCCTTCCTGTTAAAGTTTTCTTATCATGATTAATTCAAAACAGAGTGCATAGGTTCACGATGGAAAAACTAGAATATAAATTCTTCTCATCTCTATGCATTGGATAAAAATGCAAACAATTAAGAGTTCAATATCTACCGTCAGTTGTCCAAGGGCAAAATTCTTATCGATTAAAAGGGGTCCTAGGTCTTGAACTACAACAAGGACACAAAAGAAAGTACTTAATTATTAAATAGCAAAAAAGAAAGAAATAGAGAAGACAACACAGAATATGCATCATAAATTTGGACAAGAAAACAATCCCTGTACAACTTTTTGTCAAAAAATTCGCCAAAAATCTATCATTATTATCATCATGCAACTGCAAAAAAATCTACAATCACTAAAATGCATGAATTCTGCATTCACCTTTCCCCAGAAACCTGAGACCTTGTCATACCAATAGTATCCCGGCTTCAGTTTACTTGGCGGGTTTGAACAGCTCTGCAATATGACCATCTCCTCTTGGGAAAGCTGCTTCCTGTTGACATACACGTGTTCTGGTCTCAGCTGATTTGCTTCACAAAATTTCTCCGCTTTCATAATCTGCTGGATTTCCAACGAGCTCAGTAATCTCTTTAGCATCCGAGAGCACTTTCCCAAGCTCTCTCTCTTTGACTCGATGATGGCAAACCCAATGCAGGTGACGCACTTTCTCCCCTCCGGCATCGAACCCATTGCTCTCAGCACGCAGCTGCTACAATACTTGGCATCGCAAACCAAGCAGGCCTCTTTCTCCGTGAACCTGCTTCCTCTGTGGCAGCGGTAGCAAGATCCCTTCTTCACCTTCGGCGCAGACTCTTCCCTCCTCTCCTGCCGGGAGCTCTCCGTCTCCGTGTGACTCGCCTGGCTTGCCTCTTCAGCATCTTGGAAGGACACTTGAGGAACCCGCCTAGCATTTGCCGCAGGAACAGCCTCCTCCACCCCCTCCTCCTCATCATCATCGTCGAAGGAGGCAGAGGATGGGAACCCGAAGTCCTCAGAGCTCAGCGCCGACTCGGTGGTCACCAGGTCCCCGTGCACGTTTGTCTCGTTGGAGAAGTCGACGCTCTCCTTGAACTCGCTCGAGAAGCCCACCACCTCCAAACCCCCGTCCGACAGCTCCCGCGACCGATCCCGGCCGTTGGACGAGCATCCCAGCACCCCCGAAGAGGAACTGCCGATCTCCCCGGACATCTCCTGGTCGAGGCCCTCCACAACGGTATGCTCGAACGCGATCACGGACGTCGGTGACACCGCCGCCTCTGCGACCAGGCAGAACTGCTCCCCCTTGGGACCCCTCTTCAACGCGTCCGGCGACGGCAGCGGCTGAACGACAGGCACGCATATCGCCGCCGACTTCGGCGCGGACGCCACGGACGCCACGGGGATCCGATCGATCTCGATGGGGATGGCCCGGGGAATCTCGTAGGGCACGGGTGGGCCGTCATACTCTACCGCAAAAGAGTACTCCACCGCCTCGGCCTCGGGGATCGGCGCCCCCACCGGCAGCAACCTCCTCGCCAGCTTCTCCATCTCCCTTCTCCCCCTCCCCGCACAATCTAGGGCAAACCCCCTCCGCAAATCACCCACAGCAACCCTAGGCTAGCAGGGGGAGCCCTCCACTGCAGGGGGAGCTCCTCCTCCTCTGCTCCTCAGGGCATCCTTCTCATCATCCGAGCCGAGACCCGAGAGAACCCAAATCCAGTAGCAGAAAACCCTAAACCACGGGAAGAAGAAAAGGAGGAGGAAGAAGCCTCCGGCGAGCACGGAGGCGGATTGAGAGCGCGGTGAGAAGGAAGGATGGAAGAACACGAGGCTGGCTTTTCTTTTTGGTGTGTTTTTTTTCCGCACAGTGTGCAGAGTTGTCGCTTTCCTTCCCATTTTTGGGCAATTACTCGGATACCTCTAAAATCCTGTTTGTAGTCTTTCTCTAATCAACTGAATTTTTTCAGAAGTTTCTCTAACCATGTCTGGGCCTAATAGTTGTTTCTCGCCAACTTCATCCCAGCACAAAGGTGATCGACAACTTCTTCCGTATAAGACTTTAAAAGGTGCCATCTGTATACTTGTCTGGTAACTGTTGTTGTATGAAAACTCGACCAAGGCCAAGTGATCATGTCAGCTTCCACCAAACTCGATGATAGAAGCTCTGAGCATGGTTTCGATCCTGGGACCTGTGGGTTATGGGCCCACCATGCTTCCGCTGCACCACTTTGATTTGTTCTTTCGGTCTGACCATCCGTCTGAGGATGAAAGACTATACTAAAGTTGAGTCTTATCCCTAACGAATGTTGTAGACCCTTCCAAAAGTGAGAAGTAAAATGCGGGTCTCAGTCAGACACGATTGAAACAGGTACTCCATGTAATCTGACTATTTCCTTGATGTATAAAGTAGCAAGAACATCAACTGACCATCGGCTCTTGATGAGTAAGAAATATGCTGACTTGGTCAATCGGTCTATGATGACCCATATTCCATCATGTCCTCCTTTAGATTTAGACAATCCCATTATGAAGTCCATGCCGATATTCTCCCACTTCCACTTGAGAATATCTAGAGGATGCAGCTTACTGGCAGGCTTTTGGTGTTCCACCTTAACCTATTGGCACGTGAGACAGCGTGACATGAAGCTTGCTACTTCTCTTTTCATGTTGGGTCACCAAAAGGTCCTTTTCTAATCTTGGTACATCTTGGTAGATCTTGGATGAATAGTGTACCTTGATCTGTGAGCTTCATCTAATATCTTCTTCTTCAATTCTGGACAATCCGGTACACAAGTTCTCTCTCTGAACAATAATCTTCCATCTGATGCTATCTTGAAATCAGGTCGTTCTTTCATTTTACTCTTGATCTCCACTAGCACCGGGTCACTATCTTGGAGTCCTTGGATTTCAGAAAGTAATTTCGGTTGTATCCTCATATGGGACAGAATAATACACTTGTTCTCTTTGTCCATGCTTATGTTGAGTTTAGAGAATTATTCTAGCATATTCTATTCTTGAATCATACAGTTGGCTAATAGGGCTCTTGGCTTTCGACTGAGGGCATTAGCTACAAGATTTCTCTTTCCAGGATGATAGTGTATAGTAAAGTCGAAGTTCTTGAGATACTCAAGCCAACGTCTTTGTCTCATATTCAATTCATTCTGAGAGAAGAGATGTTTGAGACTTTTATGATCGAAGTACACGGTAAATTATTCTCCATAGAGATAGTGCCTCCAGATTTTTAATGCAAACACTACCGCAGCCAACTCTAAGTCATGGACCAGGCAGTTCTCTTAATGTTTCTTCAGTTGCCTAGAAGAGTAAGTAATAACTCTTTCTTGTTGCATCAAGGCACACCCGAGGCCAATGCCAGATATATCGGTATATACCTCGAACTTCTTTCCTTCAACTGGTAGGGCTAAGACCGGGGCAGTAGTTATGTGATCCTTTAAAGCTTGAAAGCTTCTTTCACAATCTTCACTCCATTCATAACGGACCTCCTTGCTAGTTAGTCTGGTAAGAGGCACGGCAACTTTGAAAAAGTCCATAATGAATCGCCTGTAATAGCCAGCAAGACCCATGAAACTACAGATCTTGCTAACATTGTTTGGTCTTTCCCAATTCTTCATAGCTTTAACTTTTGATGGATCAACTGATATCCCATCCTTGGAGATTACACGTCCTAAGAAGGACACTTCTTCAAGCCAGAACTCATATTTATTGAGCTTTGCAAAGAGTTGATTAGTCCTCAATATCTGTAATGCAGTCCTCAAATGCTCTTCATGTTCCTCCTTAGTCCTTGAATAAATTAATATGTCATCTATGAAGACCACTACAAATTGATCCAGATGAAGCCGAAATATGCTATTCATCAACTGCATAAAGGCTGTAGGGGTATTTGTTAGTCCAAAAGACATAACAATAAATTCGTAGTGCCCATACCTACTCCTGAATGCGGTCTTATGAATGTCCTCATCCTTGATTCTTAGTAGGTGATATCCGGACCGAAGATAAATCTTTGAGAAATACTTTGATCCAGATATCTGCTCAAATAATTCATCGATCCTCGACAGTGGATACTTATTCTTGATGGTGAGATGATTCAACTGTCGATAATCGATGCATAATCTCATGGATCCATCCTTCTTCTTTACAAATATTATTGGCGCTCCCCACTGGAAAGTGTTTGGTCTGATAAATCCTTTCTTTAGAAGTTCCATCAATTGTTCTTTTAACTCCTTAAGCTCAGTAGGGGACATCCTATAAGGTGCCTTGGAGACTGGACCAGCACTAGGGACCTGGTCGATGGTGAAGGCCACTTCTCTTTGTTGGGGCAATCCAGACAGATCCTCTGAAAATACGTCTGAAAACTCTTGAACTACTGGGATGTCTTCTATCTTGGACTCCTTAAACTCCTTTACGGTGTCAAATCGGAGGAAGGATACACACCCCTTCCTTATAAGCTTGCTAGCTCGGAGAGCCAAAATAAGAGGTGACTTGCTTCGACTCTTAGGGCTAGTGTAGATAAGTTCTGGAAACTCCTTAAAAGTTACCTTTCCTTCTCAACAATCAACAATTGCCTTGTGTGTAGATAGCCAATCGGCTCCCAGTAGTATATCATCATATCCTTTCAAGTCTAGGCAGATTAAATCTACAGGTAAATTCTTTCCTCTTACCATAACTTCACAATTAGAATAGTGGTGAGACCTCTCTCGTATTAGGGAGCACCTAGGTTGGTCATCTCATCATTCAATCTATTGCTCCTGCACTTGGCTGAGTAAAGAAAAGAAAAGGTCTTTGTACATACCCGAGGTATGGCTAAAGCAGCAACAGTGTGCCTTAGAGAGATCAATTGTGGCTCACCTTGTAGTGTGTGAAAAACCCATACTCAAAAGACACCCCCAACAATCGGGGAAAGAACTGAGACTCCCAGCCAGAGCTATCGCCAGCCTAAGAGTGCTGCAGAAGTGACCCAAATTTAGACTAGAGTTAACCTAACTAAGACCACTCATTAATGTGAAGGAACTAGCAATATAACCATGCATAGGAAGTAATTAATAGAAATAAAAAGCATATTCGTACGCAACATAAAAATACATTGTAGACCCATGGCGTAGAAACTAGCATCCTGAAGCGATCTTGATCAGCGAGCCTCATGTAACGTGAGCTTGGTATTCCTTGCTTGACAGGACCAAACGATCAAAGGCTTGAAAGTTTTTTGACACGAAAGAGCGGGAGACACCAAACTGGATGAAGATGGATAAAAAGGAAGAGAGGCGAGGGCTAGAACTCTCTCACTAGGGCACAAAGACTCTGATAACAAGGAACCAGATACAAAATAAATAGAGATCAACTGGGATCAAGGCGGGCTAAAGTCCCAAAAATAGCTTTAAAAATGATAATAACCCCGAAAGGGTGAGGTAGAGGGAATAGACAAACGATGATGAAATGGTTGTGGAAATGGGGAAGAAGGAGAGTAATCATCCGACAGAGTCGGAGAAGAATCGGGAGTAGAATCTGAAAATTCCAGAGGAGGAGAATCAGAAGGGAACTGAAGATGGGCATGATAAGAGTGATCCAGAGGTCCCAGATGAGAGGAGGAAGAATCAGGAGAGGTCCAAAAGTCAGGATGAAAGAAGGGCCTAAGCTAAGGCCTAGAATTGTGGAAATGAGAAAAATCTGGAGGATCCGGATGAAAAGGAGAGAAGTGGAGGTTCATGGACCCGAGAAGAGAGGAGAAAATTATAGAAGCAGGACTAGAAGGGGGAAGATACACCACCCAAGGGTGGGAGCTGAGCAAAAGGAATGATGACTGAAATGAAGAATGAGGAGAAGTGATCCCTTGAGTGCACAACTGGCGGCCCTTAAACTTGCGTTGCCGCCTCTTCTTGGTAGAAATTTCTTTGTAATGGACCCGCCCGACGCGGGCTTGGACTCTCAGGCTTCTTGTCTTGAAATATCTTCTCAAATAGCGGGCTCGCCTGGCAGACGGCCTGGCCCGGTTATGAAGGTGTAGCTTTGTCGGGGCAACTGCCCCTAGGAACCCGGTGCTGACATCATGTGGACATTCTTGAATGGATGACTCCTCAGAATGATGGACATCATGGAACTGGGGAGTCCTGTCACTCGACACAAAGAGCATGAGGTTCGGCAACTCCACTCGGCAATCAAATGTGAAGCATAGCTCCCTTGATAGAAGAGAACAATGAAATCTTGAGAGAGTAATGCGCAGTGCTGACGTGGCTGGCTCACTGATGAACTGAGAGAAGTTGCATAGAATGTGCATAATGTCCCTGGAAAATGCTGAAAATATGTCCAATTTCCCCTTGAACATAGAATCCATCAAACCCTTGGTAGCCGTACTGGTTAGCACAATCCGGGTAGAGAACCCCTCTTGCCCAGCAATCTGAATAGCAACGGAGCAAGAAGTAATAACAACATCAATAATAGACTTTTCGACGAGCAATGAGATTACCACCGGTCTCGCTTGGGAAGAAATTGGTGCTAATGTGAGGGAACTCTTCTTGGCAACCGTCATTGGAGGTAGAGACACATCATCCCCAAAATGGCCAAAAATAAGGACCCGAACTGGCATGCGATAAATGAAATCCTGAGGCTTGAAGTGTATCACCATGATCGGGCTCTCCTGACTTAGTTCATTATCTCTCTGGGGATCAGACCCAAGGGGCACTAAAGGTACTGCACACCCGCTCCGTGGGGTGGAAGTGGAGGGAGAATGGGTGGAGAAGGCTTGACAGGCTTGATAGGCGGTGGAGTGATAGTGGCAATGATAGGGATGGGTGAAGGTGAATGTGTGGGTGAGGGTGGTGAAAGGTTTGAAGGTTATAGCAATTGTGGCGAAGGTGGAATGGGAATGGCAGGTGCAGGTGTGGGTGAGGGCAAAGGTGAAGGCGTAGCTTGCTTAGGCTCGGGCGATGAGGGAGATGGAGAAGAAGGTGTTGAAGATGAAGATAGCGAAGATGGCAGTGGAGATGAAGGTAGTGAAGACAACAGAGATGGAGATGGGGTAGATGGAGGCAGCGACAGTGATGGTAATGGATCAGGTGATGAGGGTGGTAATGGGGGTAATGGAGATGGTGGTGGAGATGGAGATAGCGAGAGAAGGGTGAAGAGGAGGGTGAGGGTGAGGGTGATGGAGAGGAAGGAGGGAAAGGTGATGGAGATGGACAGGAAGGGGAGGAAGGTGATAGTGATGGAGAGGAAGGAGGCTGCGGCATCCACCGTCGACGTATCGACATGACACGCCTTGTGGCATTAGGAGTGGAAGCGATGGTGGAGGTAGCGGGAGTAGGAGTGATAGCAATAGAAGCAGGACAAGTAGAGGAAGTGGTGGCAAGGGGAGTGGACACACTAGCCTGGGTATAGGCTTGGGCTGGTGGGGTTTGTGGTAGGGCTGTCAATGGGCCGGGCCTGGGCTGGGCTTAGGTCGGCCCGGCCCGATCCTGACTTATCAAAATCTAGAAAAATAGAAAAACATAAGAGAAGGGAGAAGAAAAGGAAAAAATACTAGAAAAATGGGAAAAACACTCACATAAGGCCAATCTGAGGGTCAAATTGGGGCGTTCCGGGGTAATATGAGATGTGCTCAACATGATTTCAATTTTGGCGTGTCTACAGCTGCCATGGATAGGTATTTTGGGTGTTACTCCATGTCCGAGGCCATGCAAGTCTCTTTTGTCAAGAAGAGACTTTTGCATGAAGCCAAGGATAAGTGGAGATGCAATAAGAGCTTCAGAGACATTAGGCGGGAAAGGTCTATCGAGACCTAGTACAACATGAAAGATGAGCTTAGAAGGACCTACCTACCCCACCCTGTTACCTCCACCAGAAAAGATCACAGTCAGAGGCGAAAGGTTCCACCCACGTATGAGTCTAGGACCAATACTAAGCCTCATGATTATGGACAAGTCCCCCAGGGCATCTCTATTTCGAGGGATCCCACCCTCGCCGAACTTCTGCAAACTTTTAGGGAGAGACTAGAAAGGATGCACACTCCTATTGGACCGTCGACTTCACCTAGCCCACCCCCGAGCTAGGACGAAGTTGCGTCAGAACCTATAGAGGTCAGGGCTGACACTCTCGGCCCACTACCCTTGATGGTGAGCCAAGGTCCCACCTAATTCATAGAGGATTCCCTTTTCCCACCTGAGGGAGATACTTCACCCTTCTACCCTCATCTAGAGCCATTCTTGCCTCCCGAGGGAGGACTTGCCATTAGAGAGTGTTTAGCTAGCTGGTTAAAGAAGAGTCCACTTCTAGATGTCTCGATTCCTTGCTATCCACCCATAGAACCAACACTCCTAGTAGTGCCCCTTAACTCTTTTCACACCACTTTCCAGTCCTTCTACTTTGTAGAAAATGTGAAGGACCTTATTATGAGTCTAGATTGTCAGAGGGAGTTGACATATATGTTGGCCTTAGAGTCTGACCAACCCTATAGTCATAGCTTCATGCACCCTATTTTTGGGTCCATTACCTTAGTGTGCACCATAGGTCATATCACCTCTGAGGTCCTTTTGCTCTTTCCCATACCCGATGAGCTTGACTCTTTCCCATTTTATGGTGTTACTATCCCGAGGGAGGAACCTTGCCTTCCTTGCCTTCCACGTGAGCCCCTTTTCCCAACGATCAGAGTGCCTGAAGGTGACCATCTGCACCTTGGCGAATGTCAGACATGGGCAAGTATAGTGAAGGGGACAGTAAGAAGGAGTCATCATTTCTTTGACACATTTGATCCCCTCCCTAGTGAGCCTCTAGACCCATATTCTTCACTCCACTTTGTCAAAGAGGTCCACTATCATACCCCTTCTACACATGCCCATCAACATCTCACCCTGCATACATCCACACCCCAGAGCTTGGTAGGAAAGGAACACCGATCTCTCTCTCATGCTTCATCATGTCCACCATCATATAGGGGTGATGTTGTGAGTGAGTTTGGACTTACTAGTCCCCCAGAGTCTACCACATTTAGTAAGACACCTATGCATGATAGGTACAACTTTGGATGTCTAGTTTCCCCCCATGTTGTCCAGTTAGGTAGGTGTCATGGACATGCTAGGTCCATGGTCGGATGTCCAGGACCACCCTTGCATTCGCATAAGTATGAGTCCACACAGTTATTTCAGAATCTGCATCATCATCACCACCTTGAGTCCAGCAACGCATGATATAAATAATTGGCTGACGCTCATAGACACCCCCGCGAGTTCTAGGAGGGAGATCATGTCATGATCCGGGTCAGACCGAAATAGTTTCCTTCTGGAGCCGTGAAGAAACTACAGGCTCGTGATGCCAGTCCCTTTAGAGTTTTGAGGCGAGTTGGGTCCAATACATATGTTGTAGATTTACCAGAGAACTATGGTATCAGTTCCATGTTCAACTTCTCAGATTTAGTTGCATATAGGGACCCAGCAGTGATCCCCAGTTAGTTGTTTGTGCCTTCTCCGGCCCTTGTGAGAGAGCTCTCCCTTGAGTGTCCACTTCTAGCCCCGTCACCTCAGTAGCGCAAGTGGATAGAGTCTATACCCGATGAGTAGGTGACTACCACTAGGAGTGGCACGTATTATCGCTACTTGGTACCCTAGAGAGGACGGCCCCCGTCCAAGGACATATGGATCACTAGGGCAGAGCTTGAGAGGATAGATCCAGACTTGCTCGAGTGATACCAGAGCGACAGAGACCCTTACTCGATAGGGTTGAGTTCATCCCGCCCGGGGAGAGTTGGTGAGGACACCCGAGCTCGAGATCGACGTGACGCGGTACAGCAACACTACAGGACACACAGCACTGTTCGAGACTTACAGGCATCGTTATGACTGAAAGACGACATGGAGAGCTACCCATGAGCTAGAGTCTTTTATTTTTATCACTCTAGATTTTGTCAGCCGAGCTATGGCCAGTTGGAAGCATCACTTTATATTCCGTAGGCTAGGTGAGGGCTAGTGGGCCACTTCATGCTCTAGGCCGAAGGAGGATAGGGATGGCGGCCCCCCACTAGTGGGCACCTATCTTGGGATGCGCTCCCCCCTCTCTAGGGCTAGGGTTTGGGCACGCCCCACCGTCTCCTCTCCTCCATGGAGATGCCCCCCCCTTCCTAGATTCTAGCTAGAGTTTCCTATTTTTCCACCCCTCCTTTCCTAGTGTGGTAGAAATTCAAATTAAATAGGATTTGTTAGGGATTTCCTTTAGGAAATTAATTAGGGTTTCTCTTCCAATCTATGTATTGCAGCAGAATAGCAATGTCCGTGCACGTTTCCTCTTGGAAGGAACTTGTGTCCGTGCATGTTTCTTTGAAACATGCATCCGTGCATGTTCATTTGAAACATGCATCCGTGCATGTTTTAACTCTGCTTCACAAAGCCCATGACTTGGCAATCAAGTTCGTACACATATCATACCCTGTGCATATTCCTCAAACAAAATCCTTGCATGCTCTGCCTGCTATCAAGTCCGTGCATCACCTTGCTCATTTTGTACTAAAGTTGGTGTATGCACTGTAGCAAAGTCAGTGTATGTCCGAGCATACACTGTAATAAATGCAGTGCATGTCTGAGCATATGCATTATGTCTTTCCCTGCAAGTCCGAGCAAACATTAACACTCGTGCATGTTTTGCTCGCCGTTTATCTAAGTCGGAGCATACACTGTAGCAGATAGTGTATGTCCTTTTAAGGTCCAAGCACACACCAGCAAGTTCGAGCACATAATAACATCCGTGCACCTTTTTGCTCGTTGCATGTTGGAGTCGGAACATGCAATGTAGCAAAGACAGTGTATGTCCTTAGAAGGTGCGAGCATATTAGGGCTAGTCCATGCATGTTAGCTAGACCAACCCAGTGCATCTTTTGCTCACTGTATATTAAAGTCAGAGCATACACTGTGGCTAAGTCAGTGTAAGTCCGAGTAGGCCTGTGCTATGACTGCCTTAGCTGTAGCAAGTCCAAGCAAAAACTATAGCAGTCAGTCTACATGTACTAAATATACTCCGTGCATCTTTCTTATATCTAGTACATCTTCAACTGACTTGATGATTATTTCTATGTTGACAGATACTGTGTCGTGGAAGATAAGGATGGCACGTGATCCAAGGTTGGATCCTGTGCCAGGATCGTGACACGTGTAAAGCGGCATGGTAAGATGCTACCACGTGTCTAGGGCGGGAATTCGTGCAAGACATACACCCTTCTTCTGTTGCTATAAAAGGAAGACTTCTCCTTTTGGAGAAGATGATCATGGATAATTTCCAGAAGAGTAGAAGCAGATCTGTGCGATTTAGAGAAGAAAAAGAGAGAAGAGCAAAGAGGGAAGAAAAAGAGAAGAGAAGAGGTGTTTTGAAAGTGGAGTGTTAGAGAGTTTGTGAGAGAGAAGGGCCACTCAGTCTCCTGGTTCAGAACCGGAGCTGAGATTTCTCAATTGTTGAGCTACATTTCCCATTTGGGATCTTTGTGTTTTCTTACTTTTGTTTCTCTATTTTCTGAACCTATTCTTCAAGCTGTTCGTCAGCGGAGGTTAAGCTGTAACTCCTCAGCGTACAGAGAAGTGTTCTCTGGTCGGGTTAAGCTGCAAGTCCCCAGCACAAGCTGTTAGTCTGCAGTGTTGGCAATCTGTGAAGCCCAACAGATTAAGCTGTGAATCAGCGGAGAAAGCCACATTCCAGTTGGAGTGTAGGGTGGATGTAGACTCTAGTTTGAGATCGAACCACCTTAAAAGCTTTCTGTCTACTGTGCGATTGAAATTGGTATTTGCATTGTTTAAGTTCCTTGTTCTTCGCTCAGTAGGTGTTTGATGAGAATTGTGTGAGATCCAGGTTATAGAACCTGTTCAGACTTAGTTCTCATTGAGTGGTTAGTGACTATCCTGCAATAGCTCGTTCTTATTCCGCATTTGATTCTGCTGTAGTCAAATTTTTAAACGGGTAACTGATCCATTCAATCCCCCCTTTCTGGATCATCTACAGACACTCCATCTGTGGGAATTGGTCTCTAGGCGTCCATATAGACTTATCAAGATCTAATCTGTCTCTCTTGTTTGAATGTGTGCAGGGACAGGTATGAAGGCAGTCAAGGCATTTCCCAATACACGGTCCATTAGAGACCGTTTCCATTTCTTCCACAGTCAACAGAGCGACCATCTCAGTCTCTACATGGACACAGTGAGACCGCCTTCATTTCTAGGACCATCACTCACAAGCCCAGTGGCTCTTATCTGTGCCTAGAGTAACACGGTCTGAGTTAGGCCATTTATATCATTTTAGGAGCTTCATTTCTAACCATTCCATTTTATTTATGGTCCATCGATAGGCCATTTTCCTCTCCGAAGGCCCCTATCATGAATTCTTATGGTTGGCCTAGTATGTGGTTTACATGAGGTCGTGTATCATTCTTGGGCGGTTAGACTCTAACCGTTTACTCAATTCAGCGGTCTGCTATTGGGCCGCGTTCATCTCCTTGAAACAAAGGTTTATAAGAAAACAAAATATGGAAAATCACAGCACCGGAAAGCTGGAAGCGATCTTAAAGCAAATCTGGCTCTCGCAGGAGCTGACTGGCTTGGATCTGATCCAGAGACCAGTAGAAATGGATCTTCAGCAATGGCTTCGCACTCCTCTCCTCGAGCTCTCTCTCTTTCTTTCTTCCTCTTCTTCTTTTTCACACTATTCTTGTACTACTTTTCAGACAGTCTCTGATCTCTCTCTTTTTCTCTTCAGCTCTGCTCTCCTTCAATTATGTTCTAGTCTCTCATTCTAACTCCAACTCTTCTTACGAACTCTCTAGCTCTCTGGCTCTTCTACTTTCTTGCTCTTTTTCTTTTTCTTCTTCTTCTTCTCTCTAGTGGCACTCAGGCTTCCGCAGCTCTCAGTATCAACACTTCTGATCGAAGGATGAGGCGGTCTTTATATAGAACAAGGGTGCCGGAGATAAATTGATGAAGATGATGATGATGCCTCCGTCAGATGGCTCCATGTGGCAAAATCATGGCACTTAGGTTCATGATCTTCGTGCACACGGTCAACTTCAAGGCCTTTGAACAACAGAAGGAGAAGGAGAAAGGGGTAGCTCAACCTTCCCCGTCAAAGCCCACCGATCAGCGAGAAGGCCCGTCCCTACGGGACAAAATGAAAAAGATGTACTCGTTGCGTCGAGATAAGACTCGACTCTTATTTGAATGGGCTGTAAAGTTTGACAAGATCAATCTCCCAGAACCAAAGAGGCCAGGTGATGTCAGAAGAAAGGACGATCCTCGTTTCTGCCCGTATCATCAAATGATCGGGCATCCTATCGAGGACTACTATATTTTCAAGGATAATATCGAGTCCTTGATCAAGAAGGGAGAATTACAAATGGGGGAACACCAAGTCGATCTCCCGCGCCCCCATGAAATGCCCACTCTAGAGGTGTCTATCAACATGATATCTCTCTATCAACAATTACCTGAAGAAATGGCAGAAGTCTACACTCAACACACCTATGAGGGCTATATGCTGGCACCGGTAGAAGATGAAGGAGGTTGGCACACTGTGCCGACTAAAGCAAAATGGAGGGCGACGCCTCGTCATGGTCTGGGCATTCATATACGAGGTGTCATACCTCAACTGGAACCCCCGGTCGTGAACCCCATCTGGCATGAGACTACTCCTCAGCTGGTCATCAGAAGATTCACCAGTAATAAGAAGAAGCACATCCCTATGTGGATGCATAAAGAGGCC
Source organism: Amorphophallus titanum (assembly GCA_024336825.1). Taxonomy (NCBI): domain Eukaryota; kingdom Viridiplantae; phylum Streptophyta; class Magnoliopsida; order Alismatales; family Araceae; genus Amorphophallus; species Amorphophallus titanum. The sequence goes on along the minus strand of JANBPO010009603.1, from coordinate 19,177,519 downwards.
AGCCCGGCGGTGGCACAGCTTCAAGAACTTATCGATGGGCTAGATGAATATGAACAGCCCAAGGTTCGACCAGTCCAGCTGAAGGAATATGTCTCATGGGAGCAACTTGAATCCCTGAAACTAATAGAAGAGACTAAAGCTGAAGCCGAAGTTGAAGAACTGGGCATATGGGACAAGCCTCCCCCAAAACAATCCTCAACTGCAAAGAAAAAAAAAGAATAAATCCAAGAACAAAAGAAGAGAGCCGGTTGTATCTTGTAACACCCTTGCTGCTCTATTTGAAACAATCTAAATCTCTGAAGAGGAGGACGAAGAGATATGCCTGGTGCTGACAGAGGCGAATCAAGCCAAAGCTTCCACTTCCCAGCATGCCACTAGGTCGGGAAGAAAATGGGGGCAACCCTCTGAAGCTAGCCACAACATCATGCTGCGTGGTGAGCCGCCATACCAGGTTCCGCAGCCTGGAGTCAAAGGTGTCGAGGTCCCTCCTCCACTAGGGCTCTACCCTGAGTCACCAAGCAGTAAGGAAGTCCCCTCCTTCACTGAATTTTTGGCATCCCGATCCCTTAGAAATAATGGAGGGTTAAGGCAACTCCCGCCCTACCCTCAGGAATATCTCCTCCAGCAGACAAAGACCAGGTAGGTGCTCTAAGCTTCGCTGAATTTGTAAAAGAAAGGGAAATAGCTCGACCAGTGCAACAAGCCCAAGAGGCACCAGAAGAAAAAGATGAACCACCTCTTGAGCCAGCTCCTCAAGAGCACCCTGGGGGTAGAGGCAAAAGGACCGAGGAGCTAAGGCGAACAAGCGTCAGAAGCACCAGTAGAATAGTAAAGCAGTTGAAGAGAATCCAAGCACATTTCTCCGTCTGGGATATACTCTCCCTTGATGAAGAAACAAGGCAAGCCGTCATCACGGCTCTGCAAATGCCCTCATACTTTGAAAGCTATCTTGCTGAAGTCCAGCCAGGGGTGGCGATGACATTTACGGAGGAGGACATGCTTCTGCCCTCCGTTGACCACAACAGGCCCCTCTATATGAAGGGGCATCTGAACAAATAGCCAATAAGCAGAGTGTTGATTGATCCGGGGGCAGCAGTCAACATACTTCCCTATCGAATATATCAGAAATATTATTTTGATGTACACCTGATCAAGGTTAGGGACATGAGAATTGCTGGCTTCAACCAAAAATGTGAGGTCCCCATGGGCATGGCAGAGCTTGAACTCTCACTTGGCGACTTCACCACCACAGTGTAATTTTACATAATAGACTCTGATACGTCATACAAAGCACTACTGAGCTGGCCATGGCTGCATAAAAATTAGGTGGTAGCTTCCACTCTCCACCAATGCATAAAGTACCCCCGGGGTGGGAAAGAAGAAAGAGTGTTTGCTGACTTGCACCCTTTTGAGGTCTTCGAATGCCACCTATCAGATGCAGCTATGTACCTAGAGAAGCCGAAGAAGCCCAGCTCTCTAGCTGACGACAAGGGAAAGAAGAAGCTAGATGCTGACGACTGGTTTCCTCCACTGCCGCCTCGCTATATAGCTCCCCCAGAGGTCTCTTTCCTATCTAAAGAAGAAGGGACCTCAGAATTTTCCAACTCAATGTTTACCCTCAACCGGGGGCACTAAACCTCGCTAAGTTGCTTGGGGACATCAAAGTCCCGCCTGGGGTCTTCAAACCCGCAGCTGGTGTAGACTGTGAAACAGTCAAAGTGCTGAAAGTCATAGAGGTTCCTAATCCCGACGACCGGCCCACCATATTCTACATGGCTAAGGAGCTGCCCATGAAAGGGGATGATGATTGCAGATTCCCCGAGGAGATGTAAGATCCACTTGTCCCAATTACGGGACTCCCATATATAACTGGCTGTGCCGTCAAGCTGGCCAGGAAGCAGTAAATTTCCTTCTGCCAGCCCGCCAGTCAGAAGAAGATGTTAAAGGAGTTATGGGATCCACCGAACAAGGATAGAAGACTATTACAAATTACTCAGCACCCAGGGCTGGGTTTCTCATTGAAGATTATGAAGAAATTAATATGATCTCTACCTACACTGTAACATAGTTACTTCTCTTTCAGTGACGTGGAACCATTCTCAAAATTATCGCTGCATGTTCGACCAATCATTGATAGATCCAGCTAGTAAGTTTGAATACCATTCAAAAGTGAGTCCTGTGAGGGAGGACCTGAAGAACTTGAGCAGGTAGGACTCATCGGCCACTAGATCGCCCATCACATTGATGTAATAGGCTATATGCTCCTTTGGTGAACCTTGTCCGTTTACTTTATTGAACTTTGGTGGTTTGTTGATGCCTGGAGGCAATCTCTTGGCAGCATGATGGATAGGGTAAGGTACCTTGTACACATCAAAAGTAGCATAATCATCATTGCCCCTATCAGCCAGCTTCTTCTCGATCATTTATTCTATCATTAGTTTATTCACCATCAATGGGTCGACTGGACTTGGGCAGGGTTGAGCTTACTGCATCTACAGTGTTTCCAATGCTACTTGAGGGATGGTAGCAGGCCCTTGGGGCTGAGGAGTGAGTTGCAGGGTCATGCCCCAAGTGAAATCAAAAGTCGATTGAGAGGCTGTTATCTGAGGTAGAGCCTTCAATTTAGTTGCACCTCACTGTGAGGCTTGAGGAGGGACCTTGTCCTATCTTGCGATTGAAGAGTACATGCCCAGGTCACTGAGCTGTCTCTTTAGCACTTCAATTTCTTGTTTATATTCTTGGGGCAGCATCATCATGATAGCTGGATCGGGTGTGGAGGAGTCCCCCTTCTGCTGGAGCATTCAGAGAAGGTGGTATCTCGCCATCATCTCTAGCAGCGATCATGTTCTCAGCCATCATGACCAAATCTGAATTTATTTCTTCAGCATGGGCTTGTGCCGCCTCATCTTGAGTGGGGGAAGCCCCACAGCAGCCGATCACCCTAGCCATATTGCAAGTGAGTTTTTGAAGCCACGTGATTCATACCCCATACGACTATAAAGTCAGCGATAAAGGTCATGCCTCTTGGAGTAGTCCTAAAGGTGATTGGGAGTGACATGTGTCCTTCAAGGAAGATTGTGGAATTGGAGAATCCATATAATGGCATATGAAATGGCATTCTATGTGATAGATCCACACCTATAAGGACAAGGTAGTTGTAGGAAATCATATCAGGTCCACTTCCATTATCAACTAGGATTCGATGCACTATACATTGGTTGATAGTGATGGAGACTACAAGAGCATCAGAGTGCGGAGTGGCCATGCCTACTAGATCATCATCTGAGAATATGATAGGCTCTTTGAGGCGGTCCCGAGTGACTGAGTCACGACGCCATTTATCGCCTCAATCTATTTGGTTGACCCAAGTGACGTACGCTCGGTGTCTACTTGAGCTATCCCCTCTGGATGCCAGCCCACCAGAGATCACCATGATCTCCTTCCCATTGGGTTGATTGTCGATGGGGGGAAGGGTTTGGTCTTTCTGTTGTCACCTCTCAGTAGCCTTGGCGACAAATTTCTCTAAAAGTCCTCATTGGACCAAATCCTTGATTGTGTCATTGAGATGGATACAATCGGCAGTGTCACGGCCGTGGTCATAGTGGAAGCGGCAATACCTCCTCTAGTTTCTTATCCTTGGGTCAGACTTCATCTTCCAGAGCCACAAGAGGTAGGGTTCCTCATGGATCTCCATGAGGATTTGCTTTGGTGGGGATGTTAATGGAGTGTAGTGCCTATACAAGCCCTTCTCCCTCGTCCTCTATTAGCCATGGTACTCGTGCTTGTTCCTCCCCGCTCGCAGGGAGTCGATTGGTCTGTTGCGATCAGGTTGACCAAACCCAGCTGCTCAACTTAGGGCTACGTTGTTCTCCTTGCAACTAGCATGTTTCTAGGCCAGAGTGAGAAGTTCCATCAGCATCGTTCGGGACTCCACTCTGAGTGTTCGCCGAAGTATGTAATCCTGAGTGCCCTATGCCAGCATTGTCATGGTGATGTTGATGTCTAGGCGGGGGATGTGGAGAGCCTACTTCCAGAATTGAGACACGAAGTCCCACGAAGGCTCCTAACGTCATTGCTGGATAGCGAGGAGGCTTACAACATATTTGGCTTCCTTCTTGTAGCCGATGAAGTTTTCTTTAAATAATTTCTTCAACTATTGGAAGGAGACGACAGTTCTAGTAGGCAGTGACTCAAACCATGTCAGAGTGTTCTCCCCTAGAGTGGTGATGAATTCCAATCACTTCAAATGTCCAAGACCTGGTGGAACAGCAGGTTAGACTCGATGCTATGCATGTGGTCGGTGGGATCGGTGGTGCCATCGTATGGAGTGAACATCGGTAATTAAAACTTTGGGGGATCGGTGCCTCCATGATCCCCTAAGAGAATGGGGCATGGAAGTCTGCATCGTCATCGATGAGCCCCCAGGTCCACGCTATCTAAAGAATGTCGTCCAGATACACCACACCAATGAGGACCTTTACCTACGACACTTGCCTATGGTTCTGTAAGTCGTAGGTATAAATTAGGCTATACCTATGATTTTGTGGGTTTATACATTACCTACAGTCGATGTCATAGGCAATAGGGGTACCGTACCTACGATTTGGTAGCGTCGTAGGAATAGATAGATAGATAGAACTACCTACAGATAATGTCGTAGGTAAGTGATATTTTATACCTACGGTCCTGTAGAGCCATAAGAATAGATAATTATATTGAACTACCTACCGAGAATGTCGTAGGTATGTGATGTCACATACCTACTGTTTGACAGGGTTGTAGGAATAGATAGTCATATTGCATTACCTATGGGTTGTGTCGTAGGTATGTGATGTAACCTTCAGTAGATGACGGTCTAGGGGTATATGTATTAGAAGAAGATGATGATGCTGAGGAAGAAGACGAGCCATTAGAGGGCGGCGGTGATCCCATAGCTTCCTTCATCAATGGGACCAAGAAATTTGATTAACCTAGTGTTTCCGTTGATGAGTCCACCAAGGAAATCAATCTCGGCACCAAGGATGACCCCAAGATCATATTGGTAAGTGCTAGTTTGAATAGTAAAGAGGAATCTTCCCTTGTGGCGATTCTCAGGGAATTTCCTGATGTCTTCGCTTGGTCCTATGAGGACATGCCTGATTTAGACCCATCGAACATCATTTGGTTCTGAAGCTTGATGCTCGAGCTATCAAGTAGAAGTTTAGGCGGCTTCACCCCAAGCTCGCACTCAAGGTCAAAGAGGAAATTGACAAGCTCCACAAGGCCATGTTCATCAGGGTAGTCTTGTATCCACAATGGGTAGCCAATATCGTCCCCATCATGAAGAAGGACAGTAGGGTCCGTGTCTTTATAGATTTTTGTGACCTCAATCGTGCTTGCCCAAAGGATGATTTTTATCTCCCACACATAGATGTCCTAGTAGACAACACCACTGGCTATGAGATGCTTTCCTTCATGGATGGTTTCTCGGGGTACAACTAGATCCGCCTAGTGGAGGAAGACTAGGAGAAGACTTCTTTTACCACTAAGTGGGGGACTTACTACAATGTTGTCATGCCCTTCAGACTCAAGAATGCAGGGGCAACATATCAAAGGGCAATAATGGCCGTCTTCTGCGACATGATGCACGTTCATATGGAAGTATATGTGGATGACATTTTGGTCTAGTCCAAAACTAGGAATGGCCACGCAAAGGTCCTCCGGGTAGTTCTCCAATGGTCTCGGGAGCACCAACTGAAGATGAACCCCAAGAAATGTGTATTCGGGGTATCATCAGGTAAGCTTTTAGGGTTCATAGTCAGCAATAGAGGGATTGAGACTGACCCTAATAAAGCTAAGGCCATCACTTAGATGCCTCCTCCCAAGAACATTAAGGTGGTCTGTGGTCTAATTGGGCGTTTATAGTTCATTATGAGATTTATATCTCACCGCTCTCAGCGTTGCAAGCCCTTCTATGATATGTTAAAGGGGGAGGCTAAATTTGATTGGAACGAAAAATGTCAAAAGTCCTTTGATTACCTGAAGAGATATCTTCTAAATCCTCCTATTCTGGCACCCCAAGTCCTCGGTCAGCCTCTGTTGCTCTCTGTCTCCACAACGGAAGAATCTGTTAGAGCAGTATTGGCCCAATATGACGATGCCAAAATGGAACGCGTAGTCTATTATCTATCCAAACTATTCAATGAAGCTGAGCAGAAATACACTACCATAGAAAAGACTTACGCAACCGTCATCTAGGTGGGCCAAAAGCTAAAACACTATTTCTTGGCACATGAACTAAAGCTCTTGGCATGGATGGACCTAATTAAATACTTGTTGAAAAAGCCTGCATTGACTGAGCATCTGGTGAGGTGGCAAAGTTTCCTCAATCAATTTGACATCACATACGTTAGTCAGAAGGCGGTCAAGGGGCACGCTATCACCGAGCACCTCGCCCATCATCCACTCCCTACATTTTCCCCTGTCAACGAGAGTTTCCCAGATGAACAGTTAGGAGCCATCATAGATGGTAAACCTTCATGGATTCTTTACTTCGACAGTGCACTCAATTCCAAGGGTTGTGGAGTTGGAGCCATTCTCCAATCTCTGAGAGGTGTTATCATTCCCCATGCTTGTCAGCTAACCTTCCCTACCACAAATAACATAGAAAAATATGAGGCACTCCTCACGGGCTTAAAAATGACATTGGCACTCGGAGTAAAGGAGCTCTGGATTATCGGAGACTCTCAGCTTATACTCCGAAAATCCCTCAGCAAGTACCAAACCTGGGACTAGAAACTAACACCCTACCAATACTTAATTAGCAAGGTAGTCTGACAGTTTAGAAAGCTTACCCTAGTACATACCCCGAGGGCTCAGAACATTCTAGCCAATGCTCTGGCTTCTCTAGCATCTTCTCTCCCAATTCCTGGTGAAGAGCTGTCAGCTACTATCATAGTACATAGAATGCACATTCCTTCCCCCTCAGATCCTTGGGCCCAACAATTCTCTGAGTCCTCTCCTAAAGTCCATGCCTTCTCTCACGAGCCCTAAGTCGACCTCGAGGATGGCAACCCTTGGTTCTTCGACATCGAGAAGTATCTCCAGGATGGCTCCTTCCTTGATTATGTTATTGCCCCCGATCAGAAGGCTATTCGTCGAGCTGCGGAGTGCTTCGCCATCATAGGTGCTCTCTTGCATCACAAATCTCTTAGTGGAGTTTATCTCTGCTGCCTCGATGAGATCGAATCTCGGGCAGTTGTTGAAGCTGCACATTCCAATGAATGTGGTGGCCATGTAAATGGTCGCATGCTCGCTCAGAAACTCCTTCGGCAATACTTTTGGCCTACCATACATGAGGATTGTGCCCATTATGTCTGCCATTGCACCAAATGCCAACTCCATGAAGATAGGATCGCCCCTTCATCCTTACTCTACCCTTTCATAGCTCCCTGGCCTATCGCCATGTCAGCATTCGACGTGGTCGGCCCCCTGGAGGATAGAACCGGAGAGATCCAAAGAAAGTCCATCATCCTTACCGCTACGGAGTATTTCACAAATTGGGCATAAGCTGAGGCGTTCACTGAAGTTAAAGCATCAACGGTGGTAAAATTCATCAAGCGTAACTTCCTCCACTTGATGAGACGCCAATTAAAGAATTGGCGTCTTCATGAAGGGATGCTGATTCTTCTTCTTCTTCTTCTTCTTCTTCTTCTTCTTCTTCTTCTTTACTGCTAACCAATGACCCCCACCTGTAGGTGTCGCAACTAAGGGACGAGGGAGCAGGGCCTGTGGGTGCAACTTCTTGCTCGGCAGGCGGCTGATATCGGGGCAACACATCTTTGGCTTCATGGGAACAATCTTGGTCGTGAACTGTATCGATTGGTCCTGATGGAGAGTTAGGCACCAATCAAGATGATATCGTCGATATTGGGTTTATACCGACGCAAGGATATCTAGTTTATCTAGTCTTAGACAGAAGGTCTAAGCCATTGGGTTGTATTGATCAATGCAGTGGGACGGATGGGTTGGTCTTGCCTGAGAGACCGGTGCCAACCTGAGTGGTATCATCAGCATTAGGTTCCTGCCAACACAAAGAATTAGGTTTATCTAGCTCAGACGAAAGATCTAGGTCTGGATCTTCAGCTAAGACTACGAGAGGCCATAGACATCGAGTTAAGTGGTTCATAGATGCTGGGATTGCAACGACGCAAGGAGTTCTGATTTCTTAGGCTTCGACGAAAGGTTTAGGTCGTACCCCTCAGCTAAGACCTCAGAATGCCATGGGTGCCGAACTAAAAAGAATTAAGGAATCGTTTCATTCTTCTCCTTTCTTTCTTCTTCTTCTTCTTCTTCTTCTTTTCTTCTTTTTTTTCTTTTCTTTTTATTTTTTTCTATTTTTTTAGAATCACGATAGGACAAGGTTATAAAGGTATAGTAGTATCATTGACATTGAGTTTACATCGATGCAAAGGGATTGGGTATATCTGGCTTAGACGGAAGGTCTAGGCCATTATCCCTGGCCAAGATAAAAAGTCACTGGTGCCAGGTAAATGGTATCATCGGCATTGGAACTGTATCAATGCAAGGGAATCTGGTTTCTCCAACTTAGACGGAAGGTCTAGGTCACGTCTTTCGGCTAAGACCTCAGAAGGCCATGGATGCCGAGTTAAGTGGTTCATCGATGCTGGGCTCGCACCGATGCAAGGAGTTCAGGTTTCTCTGACTTAGACGAGAGGTCTAGGTCGTATCCCTCGGCTAAGACTCCGGAAGGCCATGGGTGCCGAGTTAAGTGGTTCATCGGTGTTGGGGTTGCACCGACGCAAGGAGTTTGGATTTTTTTGGCTTAGACGCAAGGTCTAGGTCATACCACTCAGCTAAGACCCTGGAAAGCCATGGGTGTCGAGTTAAGGTGGTTGACTAGTATCAGGATTGCACCGACACAAGGAGTTCGGGTCTCTCCGACTTAGATAGAAGGTCTAGGTCTTACCCCTCGGTTAAGACCCCTAAAGGCCATGGGCAACGAGTTAAGTGGATCGTCAGTACTGGGATTGCACCGACACAAGGAGTTCAGGTTTCTCCAACTTAGATGGAAGGTTTAGGTCATACCCCTTGGCTAAGGCCCCGGAAGGCCATGGGTGTCGAGTTAATGTGGTTCATTAGTACCAGGATTGCACCGATGGAAGGAGTTTGGGTTTATCCGACTTAGACGGAAGATCTAGGTCTTACCCCTCAGTTAAGACCCCTAAAGGCCATGGGCACCAAGTTAAGTGGTTTGTCAGTACTAGGATTGCACCGACGCAAGGAGTTCGGGTTTCTCCAACTTAGACGAAAGGTCTAGGTCATACACCTCGGCTAAGACCCCAGAAAGCCATGGACGCCGAGTTAAGTGGTTCATCAATGCTAGGATTGTATCGACGCAAGGAATTTGGGTTTCTCCGACTTAGACGAAAGGTTTAGGTCATACACTTCGGCTAAGACCCCAGAAGGCTTTGGGCACCAAGTTAAGTGGTTCGTCGGTACTAGGATTGCACCGATGCAAGGAGTTCTGGTTTAACAACTTGGCCTAGATAAAAGGTCATGATGCCAAGGTAAAATAATTCTCGGCTTAGATAAAAAGTCATGACGCCGAATGACTTGGTTTACACTTAGGGTCATGATGCCAAGGAGAAATAATTATCGACTTAGATCTTGAAAGGAGATGATACTGAACGACTTGGCTCAGACGGTGTGTCATGACGCCAAGGCGAAACAATTCTCGGCTTAGACACAAGGTCATGACGCCGAACGATTTGGCTTAGACGGTGTGTCATGATGCCAAGGTGAAACAGTTCTCGGCTTAGAAACAAGGTCATGATGCCAAACGATTTGGCTTAGATGGTGTGTCATGATGCTAAGGCAGAATAATTCTCGACTTAGACACAAGTTCATGATGCTGAATGACTTGGCTTAGATGGTGTGTCATGACGTCAAGGTAGAATAATTCTCAGCTTAGACATAAGGTCATGACGTCGGATAACTTGGCCTAGACGATATGTCATGATGCCAAGGGTGAAGCATCTATCGGCTTGGACGTAATGTCGTGACATCGAGGGACTTGGTTTACACGAAAGGTCATGATGTCTAACTGTCATCTGTACTGGGATTGTACCGACGCAAGGAGGCCGGGTTTCTCTGACTTAGACAGAAGGTCTAGGTCGTACCCCTCGGCTGAGACCCCTAAAGGATATGGGTGCCAAGTGATGGTTGAGAGAGTAGAGCCTGTGGGTGTGGCCTGCTCGAGAGCGTTATGTATCTATTATCATTTATCGTTTCCATCATCATTTTTTTCTTATATCCTTATCATCATTTTTCTTTTTTTTCATCATCATTTCATTTTTTCTCATTTTCTTTTTTATCATCATCAGTGCCTAATCAAACATCTACCGTGAGTCTATAACAGATTGGAAAGAGCAGCAATCACACGAGGCATAGGGATTTTTAGGGGGTTTAGTTTTCACCTACATCCACCCCACACTCAGACCAGAGTGTGGCTTACTGCTGCCAAATAGCTTGAACTGCTGAGCATCACAACTTGCTTACAGTTGAGCATCATAGCTTGCTTCCGCTGATTCATAGCTTCGATCGCTGAGTATCACACCTTGCTATCATTGAGCCTCACAGCTTGCTGTCCAGAGGACCTAATCCTCTGCAACGCTGAGCAACACAACTTGCTTTCAGAACAAGAAAATAGAAGAATGAAACAAAGGGAAATCCAAAACGAAAGCTAGAAAGATATAGCTCTCACAGGAGCGAATTGACTTGGATCTGATCCAAAGGCCAAACAATGAATCTGATCTTCAAAATGGAACCAGCTACTGCAACTTCGATCACTCTCTCTTTCTTTTCTTCTTCTCTGCTCACTCTCTCTTTTCTCTCAGACCTTTTCTCTTTCTCGAACTCTGGCTCTACTACTCTCCAAGATGCGATCTCTCTCTATTTCTTTCTCTTTTTCTCTCGTACTCTATCTTCTCCACTTCTCTCTTTCTGGTGCTGCTTTCTTCTCGAAGGGGATCTTCTCACGGCAGGAGCTCTCGCAGCTTTCTGCAGCTTTCAGCACTTTCTTCCCGCATCATCGAAGGCCAAAGCTGTCTTTAAATAGGGACAGGGCCTCCGCAAGGATGAGGCATAAAAACCTAGTAAAAGCCCACTGGTCCACGTGACTATGGGATATTCTTCTTCTGTAAGTTTCTAAAGCAAACGTGCCATCTATTCTTGGATCATGTGCTATCTTAAAAGGTGTACCAATGATTGGTCAGACTCATGTATCCGCCTTGATCATTCCTAAAGAGCTGGACACCTTAGTCTTGGGATCACGTGACCACTTAAGAGGCTGATGCTTCTTACTCTTAATGTGTTTGATGGAATTCCTGCTAATAAGAGGTCAGCCATTTAGTCTAACACCTTATATGTTAGATCTCATACTTAGGCAATGATCAGATGAAAACATATGCTCAGACTTATCACATAAATGTACTACAAATGCCTTAGAGAGAGGAGAATTATGCACAGACTTGTTGGTGTGAAATGCATGAATGAAAACATATGCTCAGACTTATCACATTGATGTAACATGTGCACCGACGTTACTACAACCAATCTAACCATGCATCGATCTATTTTGCACGCACACCTTGTTCATGCATTGACTTAAGCACATATTGACTAAACATGCATTGCCTTGAAATGCTATCGAGTTAAAATGCAGACCAATGATGCATTAACTCAAATAAATATGCGTTGACCTACATGATTATGAATGCATGAATGTGAATTAGATCTATATGATAAAATGCATGAATGAGTGTGAACCAATGACAAACCTACTTTGACCTGACTTTAAGTGAAAGCATAGGATGCATGAATACACAGGATGCATCAACGTGAAGAATCACATCTTATCACAGTAGCCTAACATGCATCATGCATCAAGGCAAATGTAACATCACAGCAAGTGCAACAAAAACACATATCACTCATTTTACTCATGCAGTCTTAAGATGACAGAGAATATTTGACATCATCAAATGAGACTTAGTGTTTAACATCATCAAGGTCACAAGGTCACAACACTATGAACATTATGAGCACTATGATGCCAAATAATTTCATGAGACAGAATCTATGCATGCCAAAACATCAAATGAACCATAGTGTTTGTCATCATCAAAACCACAGGGTCACAACATTACATACCGGCCCAGGCTAACGACTCAAGAAGGTGCATTTTGCCGCGTCCCAGCAATTGGCCTTCATGTTCCTGTAAAAGCTGGTGCGAGCATTCCACCATTTAATATACTAGGGGGTTACTCGAGGATCACATCCCGGTATTGGAACCCTGAAAGTGCTAGCTTCCCGGTGATGAAAGAAATCCCACCAGCAACGACCTTCTACGGCAACCATTGCACCTTGCTTTGTCCGACCATCAAGAGGAAACTGAGCGGACGAAGGAGTAATATGCTGATCATAGCCAAAGTTACAACCAAAATAGAAAGGGTAGTACAACTCCAAAAAGATAGTCCCACTCTTCCGAAACACTAATACACTTGGGCCAATAGCTAGCACCCACTCAATCAGCTCAGATTCCAAAATGAGCCAGGTCATAGGCACTCCTGAAACAGGATGGGTGTACATTTCTGTTACTTCCATCTTGCACTCGCATTGGCGATTAACCAAGGGGCTAGAGTGTGCGGCCAAGCTCTAGAAGTGAATAGTAACAGTAAAATCTAGTGGGACCTTTGTTAACTGGCCCCAGATGGAGAAAATCTACTGTGTAGTAGTATCCAGCTCTACGCTGGCAAATTCAATCATCCTCAGATACAGCGTCAGTGCTTGGAGTGTTCTCGGTGTAAACTCCAAAAATAACATGCATACCCAAGCATTAAAGAAGTGAATGGGCCCTACAGTCCTCAGGCTCCATGGTGTACGAGACCTACGCAGCTCTCCCAGCATCTTGTAAATTAAGCAAAGTGTTGTCGGGCATAAAGATAGCTTCATACCCCAGGCCATCTGACAGGCCGGGTAAATTGCCTCTGGGCAGATAACTATTTCATCTCCTTGAGGGAGAGCAAATGAATAAAGCCAATATGTCAGGTAAGTTGCACAGTGTGTTACAGCATCTATTCCTACTAGATTTGGTCGTCCACAAGATATAACAAAATAAACAATAGTAGTCCACGACTAGTATAGAGACAAGATCGAAAAGTACAGCTACACGGGGCATACCCCGGCTCTGACCTCTGGGACTAACGCTGGGCACCCGAACCACGCTGAGCCTCAGACGCACTCCCCTGAAGCCACGCCTCACCTGAAACATGGTAAAACACCCAGGGAGTGAGTCTCAGAGCAAGACTCAGTAGGGATCACCCGAATACTACCTCATAAAATGAACAACCGTTACGCTAGCAGCTAAGCGAGTACCATAAAGTAAAGCCCTGCAACTACAATACCGGTCGCACAACATGAAAACCCACACACGCACGCCACGACAAAACAACCAGAACTCACCAGTCAACAAGACCAAAACTCAAGGTCAAGGCACTAAAACTGACAGTCTGTCACTCCCTATCCAAAATAGAAGTAACTCCTACTAGAAGAATGACCGGATGCGTCCACTGACGTCTTATACCGCGTCACAAGTGTCAAACTACCACGCCCTGGACGTGAGACTCAGACACGCTTGAGTAACCACAAAGCGAGTGACTAGCTGAGGTCGCGCCCGTTGATGCGTGTCCAACTGCCCCCAACCACATGTGCACACACAGAGCGTACGCACTAGGTCTGGCCTCCAACTGGTTTTGCCCTCAGCCAGACTCTGGCTGCTACACATGGGGCCCGATGGAAACCAGTCCAAAAATTATCCTCAGGATAGCCCCTCCACCACTCCCTGGTGGGCCAGTACACACGTTCCGAAGGCTACGACTAGTGGAGTGTCTCTGAAGGAGTAGACTCTCAAGCTATAGAAAGCAACGTCCAAACCCGACGAAGCACAGGGACCATCCCATGTACCAGCACTATCGTACGGTGACCACAGTCGGAGAAGAAATGGGACTGCAAACCACCCGGTGTAGTCCAGAGCCTAGCGGTCCTACCCAAGAGTGCCATAGGATCTGAAGGTCAACCGCTGGGCCGTCACAGCGGTCTGACGGCCCAACATAGGGGCATCAGGCCAATGGTGCAAAACTCACTGTGACGCGCCAACCCAGGTGCGTCACAGTTCCTGACGCACCTAACCCAGTGCGTCAGGTGACGAGTAGAAACAAGCTGTGACGCACACCATTCGGGCGTCACAGTCTCTGACGGACCACCTTTGGTGCGTCAGGAGACAGGATGAAATCAGCTATGACACACACCTCTTGGGGCGTCACAGCCTCTAACGGTCCTACCTAGGAGTGTTAGGGTGATGGGCAGCGTCAGCTCTGACGCTCCCTCACTGGGTGCGTCAGAGGCCTTAACCCCCCAACGGTCAAAAACTCAACGGTCAGAAAACCACAACGGTTGGATGCCAACGGTTGGATCGTCACTCTGACGGTCCAACCTAGGCGCGTCACACGCCCTGGCGGTCTATCGTGGGACCGTCAGGCCCACAAGCCACCCAGTTGGCAAAGCAGCGTCTTGTGACGCACCCACCACCCACCCTGGGGCATCACAACTTGCCATCAGGGCTGGCTGGGATCGCAACGATCGTTGATCTCATGGGGAGGGGCATGCATTGGTACGAGCATACTAGCGAGTTCGGCCCTGGCACTGAGAAGGAGCTGAAGACAGTGGCCTCGAGGAGCGCGTGTCTAGTTGTCAGTGCCTTCAGCCTGTGGAGGCATCATTTTCAGGGTCTTGCCCAGATGCTGGAAGCCAGCCAGGCCCACCAGGCGGGGCTCGAGGAGCGCTTGAATGGGTCTGAGGCCGCCAATGCCGGGCTCTGCGACCAACTAGCCCAGTAGGGGCTAGCCTTTTCCTCGGTGGAGCAGGATCGGGACTTCCACAAAGTCTGAGCTGACACGGCCGACGTCCGTGTGGCCGAGTTGAGGGCGCAGGCACAAGCCACTGAGGCCCATGCCCAGGAGGTCGAGGCAGAGCTCGCTAGGCAGGGTTGTCCATATCTTCTGTCGGTGAGGAGGCAGTGGAAAGCTTCTGCTCCTCTTCGGCTTACTAGAATGAGCTGACGGAAGTGACCTTGGAGTTCTACGGGCCAGCTTGCGACCGTGGCTTCCGGGAGGGTTGAAGCGCCGCTGTGAAGGCCACAATGATGAGTTTTGGCCGTGTAGCTCCGCCTCTTCTTCCTCCCTCGACTCCTTACGATCCGGAGGCCGACGATGGAGGAGGGAAGCCTAGCACCGAGGAGGTCGATGTCGGGGAGTTGGTGTCGAGGGCGAGCACGGGCGCGCGAGCACCCGCCAACGTTTCGGCGGGGGTTGACCATGTGGTGGACTTGGACGACGAGCTACCTTCCCCTGAAGCCGTTGTAGCACGTGAGCCTGAAGAAGCCAGGACACTTGACGGTGTAACCGAGGCGGGCCCTTAAGAGGGCGCTCCTCATCTTTTCAAATTTCTTTCTATATTTTTATTACTTGCCTAGGTGGCAGCCTTCCTTTTGTATGCTTTTCATTTTGGAATAGAAATCTCTTCCGTGTACTCCCCCCATTCTAAGCTACCAAGAGATCTCCTGGGGATACGAAGTGGCATCCTTGAGGTGACTTTGAGAAGGCACGACTTTTGGGATCCGTCGCTTCAGTTTCTGGGGATTTGCTTGAGACGGTAGGAGTCCTTGTCCTTCCGTGGGTTTCGCATTTCCTTATAAATAGTGGCTTTTGGGATGGACTCATGACCATCCCTAAAACAGTGAGAGCTGAGGAGGGAGTCCTTCTGCGAGTTGCCTTCTGGGGAGTCTGATACTTCATCGGACGAAGATGCTTCGTTCCTCTACTCCTGCTGTTGTTGGTGCCACGTCTGCTCCTCTGCCTATGGTACCGACTGTCACATGGCTGAACGTTAAAGATTTAGACCGGGAGCATGCGGAGATTGCTGCACTGGCCGAGTCATCAAGTTTCGATACCGAAATCGTGGACTTCGGGAGGCTTGTCTGGGCTGAAGGTGGGTTCTCCTTTGACCGAGATGAAGGGGACTACAGGAAGGACTGTCCGAAGGATAAGCACCTCATCCGCTTCCTAAAGCATCTGTGGCGTCAGGAGAAGAGGGGACTCCAAGTTGTGAGGGAAGCCGAGAGGGCCATCTTGCAGTCCCGGGACAGCTTATTGTACAGCGTCCCTCGAAGCATCCCAATGTACCTGGTGGGAGAGTCCAGGGAATGGATGCCCATGCTGGAGATCGAGGCAGTGCTGGCAATAGAGGATAGATTAGTGCCAGCACCCCAGTTCATGCCAGCCCGATGGGACACAACTGTCGGACGGGTCCAGGGTGAACAACCCCGCTTCAGTTTATTCTTGGCCCCGCTGAAGTGGGGGTATAGAGAAGAGCCTTTTCTGTTGGATTGCTTGGCCGTCCGTTTCAAGCATGAGTTGGCTCTGTGTTGGTTTGCTGAGCTAAAGCTCTAGGACGCACACACCTTCCGGGAGGGAGCGGTGGAGTTCACGGAGTATGTGTTGTTCAATTATGCTCCACTACTGATCCGGGCTAGCGTGTACCACAATCTCTACGCTTCTCGGTATAGCCACCCCATCTCAAAGCGGCTCTATTGCGAGATGATTGAAGTCTTCAACGCAGAGACAAATACCTTTTACACGGCGGAAGGTGAGACCTCACCGGATCTGTGGAGCCTAAGTCAGCTGAGCGGCGTACCCATGGACGGGGAGCCCTATGAAGAAGTATGCCACCACGACCTCATCAAGGACGAAATCGACAGGTATGGCTTTTATTCTCTTGGATATTCATACCGGTACCTCATGAAGGTGTACCGGGAGTTATATCAACTGGCACATGGTGGGAGGCAGCCTCCCCGTGGAGATAGGAAGAGGGTCTGCATGACCTTGTGGTTGCAATATTTCTATGACGGGTTGAAGCAGTATGAAGACTTCCCGCATATTGGTGCCACCGTTGCCCGCAAGAAGCGCACCAAGCCCAAGACCGACATGAAGATCCCTTCCAGGGGGCATCGAAGTGGCCCTAACCCGACAAGGGTTGACCCGCTGACGCACTGTGTGTTGACGTACTGGCTGTGCATGCTCGCCATGCCATATGGGGACGAGACAATTATCCGGCCCGATGCGATCTACCCAGCCTGCCAGATGGCCTGGGGAATTAAATTGTCTTTATGCCCAGCGGCCCTCTGTTTGATATATAAGACACTGGGAGATGTCAGTGTTCACCAGCTCCCGAGACAAGCTCGGTATGTCTGCCCACTGCACTTCTTCAACGCGTGGGTTTACTCGCTGTTCCCATAGTACGCTCCATGCACCCTCCAAGGCTGGGGGTTAGTGCCGCGGATGCTGGAATTTGCAGGCATGGAGTCGGGAGTGACGTCCCTATAGCTGTACAACATCTGGGGCCGGTTGACAATGGTTCCCCAGGATGCGGTGGGCACTATTCACTTTTGGACATTGGCTGCCCATTCGAGTCCTCTGGTGAACAGCAAGTGTGAATGCAAGGATGACCAAGTGGAGAAGTATGTACACCCCATCAGCCAACAGAATGTCGTTTGCCCATTGTTAGAACTAGAGCTCTGTGACTGGGCGTTGTCAATCTGCCCAAGCATGTTGGTCTTCAGGAAGGGGAATACTGCATGGCTGGAGTCGTATTACCCCTTTCACTTTGGACAGAATTTCAGATATGACTAGCATGTCCCCGTTTATAGTGCACAGTTTGGCTTACCCGTGCGAAGCCTTCGAGGAGGCCCTACTGCTGAGAATACCAGGACCTGGTGGGACTTCTTCCATCAGGCGGACACCGCAACTTTCAGGGTGCCAGCTCCGGGCCGCATTCCTCGGGTGGGCGCCGAGTTCATAAAGTTCTGGAACGCTCGTACGACCTTCTATCGGTCATGTAGGACCGACTGCTGGGATAGAGCGGAAAGAAAATTCCTGAGCAAGCAGCCAGTGCCAGTCCTTGACATCGACCCAGATCATCTCCTTCGGCTCAAGAGCAAGAAGGATAAGGAGGTGGCAACATATCTGCCCGCGCGTCGGGATGCCCCAGAGATGAAGCCGGCACCACAGGTCAAGCTCCCTCCAGTGGTGAAGGATGAATACAAGAAGACCTTGAGGGACCTCTGCCACATAGGAGGTGATCATCTGGGGCTCATCAACTACCCGCTCCCTATGGAGGAAGAAGGCACCCTTGCAAAGAGCTGGCATCCGGAGAGTGACCGGACCTGCCCGTATCGTACCTTCATAAGGAGGGAGGAGCAGACGCCAGAGAACTACAAGGACACCACATGGCTATATGTCCTCCTCCTGGTGCACTGGCTGACGATCGAGGATCGGCCGGTGGTCATCCTAGGCAAGCATCTGCAAATTGCCTATTATTATACTGACGGGTGGGGGATGGACCACTTTAGCCTTTTCTGTCATCTCGCCACTAAAAAGCATGCGGATCTAGCCATTCTTGCTGATCGCTGCCAGATGATCGGAAATGTATGCTGGGTGGTGCAGGAGGCAGCCCACCGGGACAAAGAGCCATCGCTCAGCTATTGGCCGATAACCCTTCGGCTTTACACTGGCCCCCACGGTATTTGCCTTATCCCCTTTTTTGTTTTTTTAAATTTAATTTAATTTGGGAGAGGAAATCCCCGAGGGGGTCCTTCCGGGTTGCTATTCCCCCTCTTTTTTTCTTTGTTCTTTTTAAAATTAGGGCACAACAAAGATCCACCTCACGAGATATTTGATTACCACTCCATTCGCCCAAACTTCGAAGCTTGAGTACAAACACATATTCACAGTTCCCACCTGATAGATGGGCATGGGCTGATCAAGCACCAACCTCATCATCCTAATCCCGGAAGTATGTGCATCAAGGACGGATAGATCAGGTGCCAAGACAGTTGCTGTCACTGCACCTTGATCTCTCCCATCTGAAGGGTCTCTAGTTTCTTGGGTCTTTGGTAATCCTTCAGCAGAAGGGAGCAGCAAACCACATTAACCGAGGAAGCTGCCATTGCTGCACCTGCAATCCATGGTGGCAGACGAATCCTGGCGGATGGAAAGAGGACACCTGCAGCTATTGGGATGCCAATGATGTTATAACCAAGTGCCCAGATGTAGTTCAGGCGGATGCGCGAGAAGGTCTTCCTGGAAAGGTCGATGGCAGTGATCACATCCTCCAAGTGGCTCTTCATCAGGACAATGTCAGCTGCTTCTATGGCAATGTCTGTGCCGGCACCAATTGCCATCCCAACATCAGCAGCCACAAGCGCCGGTGAGTCATTTATTCCATCACCCACCATGGCAACTGTGTACCCGGACATCTGGAATTTTTTTTTATCAAGATAGTGTTAATTACTTTTTCCATGTAGTATGGCAAGTTTAGAAGCATTTAAAGAGACAAACAGAGAATTTGGTGCCACTCCATGACACAACACGAATACATCCTATAGTTGCCAAGTGCACATCTGAAGCATGTCAGGTGAGTACAGATAAGAACAAAATGATACACAGTTCATATATTTTAGGAGGGACAAAAATGTCAACACAAATGCCAATGAGATGCCATCAGACATTCACAGCAAAATGAATAGATGTGCTTTAAGCCCTTAATACTGAGTACCTACTACTTCTCAGGTAAATGTAGATGAGAACAAAATCAAGATTATTCACTTTATGTACCTGTAACTCTTTAACCTTCTCTGCTTTCTGCTCTGGTTTGGCTTCTGCAACAACAGTTTCTATTCCAACCTCCCTAGCAATAGCATTTGCTGTGCCCCAGTTATCCCCTGTCACCATAATGCTCCTAACCTTCATAGAGCTGAGAATTGAAACAACATCCCGGGCACTGGGCTTCAGTGGATCAGATATTGCGATAATTCCCGCTAACTCTCCATTTATTGAAACCAGAATCCCTGTTCTTGCCGCCTCCTCACTCTTCTTGAGAATTTCAGCAGCTTCCATAGAGATGGGAATATTAGAATCCAACATCAATCTCCTGTTCCCCACCAAAATTTCTTTGTTGTCAACTATTGCTTTCACACCATGCCCTGTGATGGAAACAAAATCTCTTGCTTTAGGCCATGCATGATTGTCTTCTTCCTCTCTTAGCTTTCTGGCACACTCAACGACCGCCTTTGCTAATGGGTGCTCACTGTCCACCTAACGAGATCATAGCACATCCCTGTCATTCAGACAAGTAATATGGCAACCTAGACATCTCATGTAGAACAAAATGAACATAATGAAAGAGAGTGGGAGAACCAATGTAGAACAATGTAAGAAAACTAAGAGAGAAAACCCAAAGCGCAACGTGAAATAATACACAATAAACGTTTCCTTATCTCCTTAAAAGATTCCTTGGTTGTGAAAAAAAACCCTGTACAATAATGAATAGAAGGTCATGGATCTTTTGTGCTGACCTTGTGTGCACTCTCTAATGCTTGGCCTCCTTTTATTAGCACTCCTCGAGAAGCACCAACGCCAGTACCAAACATGACTGCAGTTGGAGTGGCCAGCCCAAGTGCACATGGACAGGCAATGACCATGACAGAGATGCCAAATTCAAGAGCAAGTTCAAATCTGTCCATTGAAGGCGGCAACCAAGACTTTGGATAACCATTAAATTTTCCACCTAAAAGCCATGCGAGCCAAGTGCAGAGAGAGAGAGAGTGATAACCTGCAAACGCAAGGCAGTGAGAGAGATATTAAATTCTAGTGTATTCATATGGTTTACATGTTGGGTTTTATCCTAATATTGTGGTACATTTGTGATTGGGTCGCACACAATTATACACACCATTAAGTTCAGTTAAAGGAATATGTTTATTGGGCTGAACCCATTCAGTGCCCATTAAGATCCTGTTATGAGTGAGATCCTATTTAAGCCCAATAGAGACTGGTCCCTCCTCTCTATATAAGTGTGTAACTCCCCATTAAATTACACACACATATATAGTACGTGAGATAGAAAGAGAAAATCAGAGGGAGAACGTGGGTTCCGTTGCTCCCTTCCCGGTATTCGCGAGCGTGGATCGTCTTCCTCGACGTCTGCCTTCGTGTGAGATGGCTTCCACTTCAGGTACACATCCTAACATCAGAGCCCGAGTTCTGATCTCTCGGACTCCTCTCATCGTTCTCAGAACGATTTAACACAAACGGTTGTATTCGCTGGCGAATGAGGTGTGCAGGGTGTGACCCACGGGGTCTTCACCCTTCCGGATGCCGACATGGTTTTTCAGTCGGGGAGGGGTCTCGACGGCCATCTTCTCACCGGACGACACTTGTGGCATCGTCTTCAGTCTTGGGGAAAGCCAGCAGTCACCGGCGGCCTGCTCCCCTTCCTTTCCCGCCACTTTGTCGATATATTGACGACGGTTCAATTCCCCAGACATTGTGGAAATGACGCCTTTAAATGTGTCATCAAATATAAAAATGACACCTCTCGGTAGGGGCACCAATCAATCAAATGACGGCTTTCATGAGGGTGCCATTTCATTTCGAAATGGTCGAAACAAAACCCCAGCCTTTCCCTCTTCCCTCCATTCAATCCATTCATTCTATTCACCCTCCTTCACCCTTCGTGCAAACCCCCAAACCGTAACCCTAACCGCTCTCCCCTTCCCCGATCCCAATCATCCAATGGCCGGGCCTCACAAACGGCAACCCGTGATGGGCCCCGAGGTCGTGGACCTCACCGGCGGTGAAGGAGTGAATGTGGAGGAGCTCCTCGCCGTAGCTGAGGATGAAGTCCCCGCGGCGGTGCCCGGTGAGGAAGAACGGGACATAGGCGGCGCTGACAACGGAGAAGAAGAGGGCGGAGAAGGAGAAGAAGAAGATGAGGATGAAGAGAACGATGAGGAAGGAGGAGAAGAAGATGGGGAAGAAGAAGGAGAGGAAGAGGCGGAAGCTGGTGAGGACGCACCTCCCCCTCGGCAGCCAATGCGAGGGGGAGGGATAGCCCCCGAACGGAGCAAGGTAGGTACCCCAAAAACCTCTCTTCTACATTTTTTTTATTTTTATAAAATTTTTTATGTTATTTTTCATAGCCGTCGGGCGAAGGTCCTGAGAACCAGTCGAATGACGCCCCCAAGAGGGGCGTGATTTAAATAACTGACAACCCGTGGGTGGGCGTCAATTCAAAACAACCCAGAAATCCAGAAACAACGCCCCCCAACGGGGCGTGAATTCAAAATGAGACGGCATGTGGACTGTCGCCAATTAACCATTCTTTTCAATATACCAAAAAAGACTCTGAAACAACGCCCTCCATAGGGGCGTGAATTAACAAGAGGGACGACATGGGGCATGTCGTCAATTAACCATTTTCTTTGATATTACAACGCCCTGTGAAGGGTCGTTAATTAATGAAATAACGACCAGGATTTGGTCATCAATTAAGTCCAAAATCCATTAATTAAACCTGAAGATCCAGAGAAAACAACGCCCTTCCCTGAGGCGTTAATTGAACAAAACACTGCAATGAAAGAACGCCTGGAGGGGGGACGCCAATTAATAGAGTAACGACCTGATGAGGGTCGTTAATTGTCAGGTTCTGAGAAACAACGGCCCGCTCTGGGGCGTCAATTAACTAGATAACGACCAAGGTTAGGTCATCAATTTAAGAACATGCCCATTTGACACAAATTTGTTTACTTTTTATGTTTTGTTGTTTAACAGGGCCTCATGAGGACTCAGATTTCCTGGATCCAGGTCCTGGCAGCTTACTTCAGCCTCCCCGACTTCCAGAGGGCTAGGGTAGACGCCATGGGTTTCAGGGCTTTCCTTAGCATAGAGCCCATTCGCCCTGACCTTCCCCTTATCCAGGTTCTGAAAGAAAGGTGGGGTAGGTCTAGTCGGGCGTTCCTGCTGCCATGGGGGCACATGGTTCCCAGCCTGGATAATGTAGCCAGGATCACCAGGCTGAGGGTAGACGGAGAGGCGGTGAGTGGGATCACCCTACCCGACTATGGGGAGCTGACCGAGTGCCTACTTGGACTAGAGACTATAGCCGAGGGGGAGTGCCGGACTATCTATAGGACAGATCTGAGTGCAGCCATGGGTTTAGAGGATTGTAGGCAGAGGTCTAGGGAGACCCTGTCACAGTGGCTAGAGAGGTTGATAGAGAGAGCCCGCGCCACCTATTGCCATGACCCGGCCCAGAGGGAGAGAGTAGACGTAGACCTGAGGCGGTTCTTGTTTTTCTTGTTGGGGCGGCTGATGCTCGGGATGAAGGGTGACATCATGAACTGCCGGTTCCTGAGCATTCTGGAGGACTTGGATAGCGTCGAGAGGTATGCTTGCGGAGCTGCTATGCTGGCGCACATGATAGCTGACCTATCCACCGGGACAGGACGTGAGACGACCGTTAGTGGCTTCTCACCATTTCTTCAGGTATGCATGTTCTTCTAAATGATTATGAATGAAAATGTCTTGACTTGATGCATGTGACTAATGCAAACTAAAAATGCAGATTTGGGGTCATCTATACATGCCGATGCTGCGAGTAGATGTGCGACGGGGGAATGAGGGCGCCTTCCCCTTGGAGAGGAGGTGGCTGCCCTACGTAAGCGGAGCACCACACGCTTTCGAGCTACACGTACTCCAGCAGGAGTTCAGGGACTTCCCTCCCTCACTGGTACACTTCTATGACCTAAATGAAATGAACGATTATGCTTATGATGTGATGTATATCTGACAAACTATTCTTGATGATGATGTGATGTGGATGCAGGTGGTCTGGAGACCATACCAGGGTATGACCGAGGAGGGTCAGCCTTGGGTGACCGCAGTCCGACCTCTATTCGGGCGGGAGCTTTGGCTCCATTACCTGAATGAGACTGAGCCCCTGCGCCTCCGGCTAGTGATGAGGACCCTCGACCTCCACCAGGAGTGGATCGAGATGGCGGAGCCACACGAGATTGGGCGGAAGACCCGTGGCCGGATGAAGGCCATGGATTGGAGGATCCGATTCGCAGAGCAGTACGTGGACTGGCAGCAAGGCGACACCAGGGTGACCTCCCAGGTGACTGACAGCTCCGAGTACCTTCACCGTTACTGGGAGGTCTACGGCGACAGTCCCCAGATGAGGGTCTTAGGGGTAAGTAAATGAAAATGTATTTCTTTTCCTATATAATGCATGAGTATTTTCGCCGGGTCGCACACTGCAAAATAGAACTGCAGATCCATGGACAACAAGCCGCAACGATAGCCCGGCCACCGCGTCGCCTTCCACGAGGTGAGCCAGCATGCCGCCGTCCCAGGGAGCACCTCTCCAGGAGCCACTGTCACAGTGTTACCACTCGGGCCCACTCGGACCCACTGACCCACACGTGGGCCCCACACCTAGCAGCTTGTGCCTTCCGAACCACCCCGACGGGGTGATCAAAGTGCTGCCCGTCAACCCAAGATCGGTCCTTCTGGGCCCACTTGTGCAGCCCTTTACCTCCCTACGTGGAGTCGGCAACAAAATTAAATTATGTAATTACTGTAATATTTTCTTACTGAGAGTTACCGCTCTTGGTTGGGATTGTCTATCCCAAGCCCGGAGCTTGGAGGTATCGTGTCCACTCCTCTCTTGGCATTTATTTTATTTCGTATATTTTCGTATGCCACTGCTAGAGAGCATGTGATAGGATTATTAGCTCGATATCATATATTCTCACCACTACGAGAGAGAGAGCGAGACCCGTCCCATGACTCGATCCGAGCACGGAAGAGCAGACTACCCGACTCATTGCCGGTTTCTCAACTGCGCACGGTCCCACGCATCCCTTGCTAGGGACGCCAGCGAGCTAGAGTCCCAGGCCGCGTGTCCGTCCAGCATCAAGGGGCACCCCTCTCCCAAGCCATAATGGGCCTAGGAGAGAGTGGGAAGGGTGCGGCCCCCTATGGGGGGGGGCAGCCAGCCCATGCCCTATTGGGCCAAGTTAATTATGGCCCAATAACCTCCTATTACACTAATAATCACTAATATGACCCGATAACCATCAAATTGGCCTCAAATTGGCCTATAAAAGGTCCATAATAAAGATAAAAAGAGTGCCTATGCTCCTAGCTTGCTCTCCACATCATCTCCAAGCCGTAAAGATGCCTGTATGTCCCGAGTAGCGCTACATGTCCTGTAGTGACACTCTGCCGCATCACGCCGATCTCTAGCTCGGGTGTCCTCACCAACTCTCCCCAGGTGGGAAGAACTCGACCTCGTCGAGTAAGGGTCCCTGTCACTCAAGTACCACTCTAGCAAGTCTGGATCTAACCACTCTAGCTTGGCCCGAGTGATCCATGTATCATCGGACACGAGTCGTCCTCTCCAATACACCAAGTAGCGCTAATATGCGGCACTCCTAGTGGTCATCACCTGCTCATCTAGTATACACTCTATATGCTCACGCTGCTGATGTGACGGGGCTGGGAGTGGGCTCTCAGGGGAGGGATCACTCACAAGGGGTGGAGAAGGCCCGAACAACTCACTAGGAATCACTGTTGGGTCCCTATATGCGACTAAATCTGAGACATTAAATGTGGAGCTGATACTATAGTCCTCTGGCAAGTCAACAACATATGCATTGGACCCAACTCGCCTCAACACTCGAAAGGGGCCAGCACCACGAGCCTGTAGTTTCTTCACGGTCCTAGGGGAAAATCGTTTAGGTCTAACCCTGATCATGATGTAATTGACCTCTTGGAACTCATGGGGGTGTCTATGAGCATCGGCCAACTCTTTATATCATGTGTTGCTGGTTTCTATGTGGCGACGGATGTCATCATACAAACCCCTAACATGCTCAGCAAATGACTTGGAGGACTGCGACACTCTAGCATGCATGGGTAAGGGAACAAGATCCACGGGCTTCGTAGGTCTATACCCTATAACAATCTCAAATGGACTCATGCCTGTGGACCTATTGACTAAGTCATTGTATGCAATCTCGACAAGTGGCAAAACTAGATCCCAGTCCCTCTCACGTTCCCTAATCAAGCACCTCGAGAGATTCCCCAAACTTCGATTAACCACCTCAGTCTGCCCGTCAGTCTAGGGATGGTAAGCTGTGGAGAATTTGAGCTGAGTGCCCATCAAGTGCCATAGGGTCTTCCAAAAGTAGCTAGTGAATCGGACATCTCGATCTGAGACAATGGACTTAGGAAGTCCGAATCGGCTCACTACACTAGAGAAGAATAATCGAGCAACCCTAGAGGCATCTAAAGTCTTAGAGCAAGGAATGAAGAGGGCCATCTTAGAAAATCTATCAACTACCACAAAGATGGAATCATGCCTGCGGGTGGTCCGTGACAAGTCCAAAATAAAATCCATGCTAATGTCCTGCCATGGCCTATCGGGCACAGGAAGAGGAGTATAGGGACCAGAAATGATGTGACACAACCTAGGATGGAGGTGGCAACCCCGATCGCCAAGTGGTACGAGGTGAAGGACGAGCCCGAAGGCTTCCTCGACGCTAGAAAGGCCGCATTCTGGACCGGCGTAATCGGACCTTCCGGTGACGCCTTTTGATATACCACAGTGATGGGGAAAACCACAATGGATATACTAAGACCTATGGGTGCAGCAACTACCCTCGTTCCCTTAGACCTAGCAAGCAAGCACAAATTTGCAAGAAGAACGGACCGATGTCGGCGGCCACTCACCCGACACTCACCCAAAACCTGGGGGTAACTCGGTGATGCCGAGTCGAGGTTGTGAGGGCTGGACCCTTGTTGGTAGAGGGCCAGCAGGGCCAAGGGTTCTTCCCAAGGGGGATGAAGGCCAAATTCAAGGGGGCCGACCGGGTGCCGAGAGCACGGGTCACACACTCTCCTCACGGTGATCACTCGAAAGCAATGGCTAACGGGATCGGGCGCTCACTCTTCCTGACCAATGGAGTTATGAACTAATATTGGACAAACAAGCATCAAGGGTCCTTTGCCCCTGTAGCCAGATTAGAAGCAATTAAGATCTTGCTTACTTTTGCTTGTGCACATAAAATAAAATTACTACAAATGGATGTAAAAAGTGCCTTTTTGAACGGTTTGATAAAAGAAGAAGTGTATGCAGAACAACCCCCTAGTTTTGAATGTTCTCATTTTAAAAACCATGTTTATAAGTTAGATAGGGCCTTATATGGGTTGAAGCAGGCACCCAGAGCTTGGTATGATAGACTAAGCTCATTCCTCACCGATCAAGGCTACATGAGAGGTAATGTAGACCAGACACTATTCACAAAGAGACAAAGTAAGGACATCTTGTTAGTTTAGATTTATGTGGATGATATAGTGTTTGGGTCCACAAAACCTTAGATGTGTGAGGATTTTGCTAAACTCATGGCTAATGATTTTGAAATGAGTCGTATGGGTGAGCTTCAATTCTTTCTTGGCTTGCAGATAAATCAAAGCAATGAATGATGTTTCATTAGTCAAGCCAAATATGTGATGGAGCTGCTGAAGAGATTTACTATTGCCCCAGTGCCATCGCTACAGGAAACCAGAAATTCACAATCGTTCTTCTGCTCGACCACAACGCCTGCGTTACCAACCGAAGCTTGTGTAAGCCCGTCTATTTCCCATGCATTCCAAATAATCAGTTCGCCGTTTGAATTGGAGGCTACTGAAAATTCCACTTTCTCCGGGCTGGAGCTTGCCCACATCACGACACCTCGAAGCTTCATCCCATTTACGGCAATATCACCATTTTTGACGTTCAGGCGAACTCCTTGCAAAGGCATGGATTTGGCCGAAAGTCGATGCAATGTAAATTCGTGGATCCCCTTGTCTAAGCTAAGGCGGAAGCTGGGGCGGATGATCGAACCGTCTCGCTCGATAGGCGCGCCTCTGGATTTTTGGAAAAAGGATGAAAGCGTTTCTGTCATGTCGATAAAATTTCAAGCAACTAGGGCGCAAACATTGCGCCCCACGCTCATCACTTCTTGTCACCAGCAGGATTAGCGACAAACTGGGGAAGCCGCGTGACAATGTTGGAGCCGGCAAGCGTCGGGTTTCTTTGCATGACAAACGCCATGTCCCTGTCGCGCTGGTCCCGGATCGAGTAGACCGGATTCAAGACGCAATGTACCGGCATGAAAAATTCACCGAGGTAGACGACTTCGCCAGCCGCAATGGAAAATTCTATCCTTGGCACGCGCTTCGCCGATACATAGGGGTTGGCGATCCACGGCGACAAAACATAGGGGCCGGCCGGCAGCACAAACACGTGTACGTTGCCTTGGTGATCAGCAAAATCGCTCTTCATGACATAGCCGTCGACATCCATGGAGGCTATTCCAATGCCTTTGTACCCCGGATAGGCCGGTATTATGTCCAGATGCGTAGCGGTGGAAATGCAATTCTCCGGCGCCCCGGCCGAGATGATCGCGATGCCGGAAGTCTTGGGGACCTGATCAACATTGACTCGGCCCGGATCGCTCGGGTTATGGAAGGAAGCGCAGCCGGTTAGCAAGGCCAGGCTTGCAACGATTACAGTAATTGCGGCGAATCTCGTGTTCTTGTTCATGTTCTTGTGATCGCATCAATGAAACTGAGGGCTTTGTGGCGCCGAGTCATATGGATCGCATCAGGGCTGGCGCTGTTTGAGACGGGGTCATATTAGCATGCAGGACGCAATCCATTGCGCCCTGCGCTTCCCGAGGAGACACCAGCCTTAATCAGCAGGCGCCACCAAGAGGTAAAGGCCGACACCGACAAAAACAATGTCGAACGCAAATCCGATGTCGGCATACATGCCGCTTTGAATCCAGGGCACGTCTGGATGTCTTGGGGAGTTGAGATAACAGTCGATCAGATAGAGCACCACGCCCGCAAAAATTGTGACCTTCGCTTGCATCGGCGTCACCCCTCCCTTTGGCTTGGCACCGTCTCCCAAGCCCGCACACTCATTTTCCTTCACAGCGGCGTCTATCGCACTTGAAGATTGTGACAACTGCGTCTCGTTGCTCTGCGCCGCGAGCTGGCCGCTTCTTGCCTGCTCTTCAAAGACATTTGCGATTTCCTGCCCCGTGGCGAACGCGCTGAATCCACAATGCGCGCAGGCGCTCGCATCTGCCGAGTTCGCTCGTTTGCATTTGTGGCAAATCCACTCATAAGAAGGCATAGTTCACCGTGCCTAACAGCCGAGCCGTCCCGAAAATAGCGCAACATATTGCGCCGAATGTTCGTGTCATTCTACCTGATCTGCAATCTCGTTCAAACGCAGGCATTATGAACAAATCAATCCCTAGCCATATTCAACTTCAGCACGCGCAGCATTCCGCTGTACCATGGCACTATAGAGAAGTATTCAAGGAGGGGCGATGCCAGCGCCAGCCGACAATCCAGCCGTCTGCCCAAAGTGTTCGAGCGATACCAACGTGCGCGCGAAGAAAATCCTGATAGGAAAGGCCAGCCCGGAACTTCTATTCAACGGTGAAGAACGCTCCGGCTATCGACGCCACGATCAGCTTGCCGTGGACGAATGCAAGCTGGAGATGTTGAACAATTCGCCCTTGGAGCAATTTGTCGATGGTTTCTATTGCGAACAATGCGGCATTGGCTTCGTGGCCGACGATATCGTCCATGAGCGCTCCAGCGACAAAAAGCGTGTCGCGGTGGAGAGAGTGCCAAGATACATGACCGAGCAGGAACGCCTTGAGACAGGGCGTGCCGCCTTCGAATTGCAACGTGAATTCGGACTGGAAGCACATGTGTTTGCGGCTCGACGGGTTGAATCGGCGTTGCAAGAAGGCGATGAAGAGCGCGCTCAATTCTGGACGTGGGTGGAGGCCGCGCTCAAGCCCAGGTAAGTGCGCGAGTGAGCTGCTGTGCGTCGCAGCACCCTGACCTCGCTCGATTCAACGCGTACTGCCCGCGCACTAGTCGCAATTTTTGAAGTTTTTCTGCTGACATTCGAGCGCCATCTTGTTTGCCTGGTCGATTTGTTCTTGCGCCATGTGCGCTACCATAATGTCCAGGTTTTTGCTTGCCAAGGCGTTGCCCGATTTGGCGGCAAGGCTGGTCCACATCAGCGCACGAACGTTATCCTGTGTGACGCCATGTCCTCGAAGATACATTCCACCAAGATTGATTTGGCCCGGAGCATGGCCTTGCTCAGCCGCGAGTCGGTACCACTTGACGGCTTCCGTATAGTCCTGCTCGACGGCCAGCCCCCTCTCGTATAATCCGCCAAGGTTCGATTGCGCCAGCGCCAATCCCTGCAGCGCCGACAGCCGATACAATTTGGCTGCCTCTGCGTAATCTTGCGCAACACCTTGGCCTTTGACGTAAAAAACACCAAGATTGACTTGCGCGTCCGCATTGCCCTGCGCTGCGGACAAACGGTACCACTTGGCTGCCTCTGTATAATCCTGCGGGACACCTTGCCCGAACTCATACATCGCACCAAGAAGATATTGTGCGCGCGCATCCCCTTGCTCGGAAAGCGGGCGGAATATTTTCAACGCGGTTGCGCCGTCGCCGCGCTTTGCCGCAGCTATGCCATCGGCGATCGGGTCTGCCTTGGCGGCTTGAGCACTCAGCAATAAGGGAATCAATAACGTCAAAATCCATCGTTTCATTGGTCGCATCCTTGAAATAGCACCCTGCTCCTGAACATCTGCAATCAGGCGGAGCTCGGCTACCACTTGTTCAATCAATCCGCGCTTCGATTTCAGTCGTAATCGAAATGCTCGGAGGCCGCATATCTGCTCAGGTCAATAGACAGAACGATTTCCGCAAGCCTCGCCATGGGATCACCGCCTTCTTGCCACCAGCAGATGTTGACGAAGTTTCTGGTCTTGCCGCGAAAATCTTCCTGACCCACGAGCCTCGCAGTCCATTCTTCGGCCGGCGCCCAGACTTGCTGGTGAAAGGACAAGCCCTTGGTAGCCTCAATTTCAGCTTCCAATTCCGGCAAACCATGCACGTAGTTGCCGCGTCGCTCCATTTGTTTTGTTGCGACCTGCAGGCGGCGCAGGCGATTCGTAAATGGGGTACCTTCCAGCATGCCCTCAAAAGCATTGCGGCCGCTTATTCGTTCCACTCTCATCGAAGTGCCGACGATATCTGTCAATTCACGCATCGAAATCCTGGCCTCAACTGTTTCAACCTTGATCGAAGGACAGGCAGTTAAGCCAATCGCCGGCCTTCCAGAAAACGCACCAGGAATTTACATCGCTTTCCTCGGCGAATTCCACCGTCGTCCAATCCACGGTAGCATCCTGAAAAGGCAGCTTTCGTTTCTCGATGAACCGCCGCACATCTGAAGCCAGATCGTTTGCCGTTTCACTCCAGCCTATCAGCCCCCCGATCGATTCGCTCCAGTCGGCGGAGTGGATTGCTTCATCGGGTCGCTTCAGTCGCAGTTTCTGCCGGGTAGCCGGCCAACTTGCCGGGTCATGCTTGAACCTGAACCCGATCGAATCGGCAACGCCGGTGCCGCCGGCGTAAAGATCCATTGAATATTCCAAACCGTCGAGGCTCGGCGCTGCGCCAAGTATATTGGCAATGATCCCTACGCCCTTTGATTTGTCGCTGTCATCGGACGAATGGTGGTAGTCGATGCCGTCATAGTCCCTGTGCATTTCGCATATTCCTTATCGGCTGGCAAGCCAAGGCAACACCGAATCGCCCCGCTAGCCTTTTCTTCTCGCCATTGATTAGTCACATTCTTGAAATAGCGTAAGTTCGCGTTGAAAGACCTGCTCACACAATCTTGCCAAAGAGCTCAAGCGCCTCGACGTGATTGCGTTCGCGCGCCAGATCACGGGCCGAGCAGCCCTTTGAATCAGGGAGATCGGGATTGGCGCCCCACTCCAGCAGCATCCGCGTAAGACTGGCTTGCGGTCGCGCAGATTCATCCCCAGCGTCATATCGTCTACACGAATTTTCACATTCAATATCAACCGCGAGATGAATCGGGCTGCAGCCACCCAGCTCAGGGTCGGTCTGATTCGGGTCGGCACCGGCTTCAAGCAAGCGGCGTGCTTTGGCATGGTCCATGAATTCAATCGC
The DNA here is from genome assembly GCA_024336825.1 of Amorphophallus titanum. Classification (NCBI taxonomy): domain Eukaryota; kingdom Viridiplantae; phylum Streptophyta; class Magnoliopsida; order Alismatales; family Araceae; genus Amorphophallus; species Amorphophallus titanum. The sequence continues at coordinate 19,145,417 of JANBPO010009603.1, read as the reverse complement.
TAGGTGTAGGGGCAGCATCTCTTGTCAGTATCGATAACTTGATTTTCAATTCTCAGGACAACCGTACGATAAATCGCCGCGCTTTGGCAGTTTCAGAAGTGGTGCATTACATTATTGCGCTCCGACGTTCTGCAGAACATAACGTATCCGCTCCAGATCAAGCGCCACCCAGGAACATTGCCCTTGCAACAGTACGCCATACAAGGGCGGATTCACTTTGAGCGCCATCTCCAGGAAACCTGTCCAACTCATGCCGACATATCCAGCCTTCAGCATTGGCGAATCGTCCCGGGTGGCGCATTGTGCCAGCGTTCCCAAGCCGTTTGGCGCGGATACCGAGCGCATCCGTAATGACATGGATGAGTCAGTGGTTATTGTCTGGCCCGGCTTGAGCCCACTTGGCAGTGACGATGCATCGATAGGAACGTAGACCTCCCTGTCCTTCATGACGGCATAGAGGGTGGGGAAATCTTCGTCGCGCCGATACTCCGCGATGTCGTAGATAAGGGTCTCCAGGTCGACGGGAGGGTTTGGTGCTCGCTTGCTGAAGAAGGAAAAGAGTCCCATACCGGTTGAAATTGAATCAGAAAAAGATATTCACTCGCAAAGCTGCAATTGCCGCGCCAGGCAGGCTTGCTCCAATAGCTACGCGCGCGATAGGTCTTCCGCGGAAAGTGTGCCGCCTATCTTGTCGCGCAATACCCGCGCCCTGGTGGGGGTATAACGGGGAGGGGAAACAAACTATCGACCGTGAATGCCCGATAGGTTTTTTAGTTTTTAAAATCATCTTTGCTTTGCTGTTGGTGGGGGTGGATAGCAAAATAGAAGCTACATTAAATGTGGAAGAAGAAGATTTGAATCCATGGTGAGAGGAAGTGTGTGTTACCTGATTCGGAGGTCTTGAAGCTCACAACAAATTCGGGGAGGATGTGGGTGTTCATGTGGATTCCCCACACGGTGTACCAACTCGGCTTCTCTAGGTCATCCACGCCACTGTCGAACTCGTTGCCACTGGGACGGCACTGCGGGGAGCCAACGTCGACATTCTCGGGGTTCCCCATGATTACTTGGCAGAGGACGACGTGCCCCTCACTAGCATGGTCAGGGTCAGACATTGCCGCACTGGACCACCCGAGAACAAGAACCTGTCAAGAACAACAAGAACCCCAGATAGAAGAGCAAAACAAAATTAGAGAGAGAGCCAAAGAAGGGGGGCAGGTGGAGGGTTCACCTGGATTGGGGGGAGTGCGCCGGCACGA